>NQII01006791.1:5114-111846 GCA_002778355.1 Clitarchus hookeri | reverse complement strand
AAAAACTTACTGTCAATAGAACATCTTAGTTTATTAATAGAAATGGCCTCTTTTACTGCACCTGGCCTTCGGTATTATTTTTTTTTTTTTTTGTTATAATGTGGCCAACAGGGAAGCCCACGGCCAAAATCAAAAAACAGGAGACAAACAAATTGAAGATAACGAAGGAGAAATACTGGACGGGATTACAAATATACTCTTCTCGGTAAAGGTCCTTCAATCATGAAGGGAAACAGAGACCGTGGAACAGGGGACAGCAAGAAAAGAGTGGGCCAATCACCTAGGACATCTACCAGGACACCAAATTCTGAAGATCACGTAACAATACCGTGCGCAAGGAAAAACCGAGCGAGAACAACACAAACTAACAGAGGATCATGAAAAAGTACCGAAGGGTAAGAGACAGGAAAAGTCACACGAAGCCTACGAAGAGCAGCAGACAACGAACTTCTATCGCCTCCAGTGGGACACTCAAAAAGACACATCTCCTTATAGGAGAGTTTGACGAAATGATTCTACAAGACTTTCCCGGTCAAAAGTATAAGTCGAATCTGTTTTTGCGTCGGTAATAATATGCTCAATTGTGTCTATCAAAGAAGACAATTTGTCGATATGAATTTGAGGGACTTTACATACCTCAGCGGGCAGTACCTATTCAGGTAGTGGAGCACGAACAGGTAAAGGAATATTGTTGACAGCATCCGGTTTGAATTGAGCATAATAATCTCGAACATTAAAGGAAGGCCTAACAATGTTGGAAGTCACCGAAGGTATTGCCTTATAACAAACAGCATATCCATCGGACCTCACGGTGTCCATTTGGGAGTGTCACATAGAGCTTTGTGTTGCCAATGAATACGAAGTCGGGAAGGCCAGAGACGCTGACGGGGGAGGGAGAACTGATATTGAGCCAATTAGGTGGGTGGGGACATAATTGGTTGCGAAGATGATTGTTGTTGTACCGGACAGACCCTGAAATACGGCTGAACTTTGGCTTTAGCATCAGCATAAGGCAGGTTGTAGTATGCCATGACACGTTTTACCTCTCATTCCATTTCCCAAACAGGGCATTTAGCCTTGTCATGTGCCATGTGTGACCAGAGCAATTCATACATACTGGGGTATCTGCAGTAGTGCATTCTGATATAACATGAGGTTGAGAACAGGCAGGACAACGAACATTCTTTGCGCGGCAGTGTTTCTGTGTATGCCCGAAGCGAAAACACCGGAAACACTGTAGAGCAGATTGTACCCGAGGTGTAACTTTAAAGATTTATTTTTAGATAATAATGTTAGAAGGTAAATGTTGTCCTTCCAAGGTAAGGCTCACCAGGCGGATAGGTACTCGTTCCGATAAAGTTCCATTAACCACATGTTTGGATAACTTTCAATAGATAAAATCTTATAATCTCATTCTAAACCTTCGCGAATGTCATCTGTCGACATATCGAGAGGAATGCCACATATCAAACCTTGGTGTTGCACAAGACTGGTAGGGATATTTACCGACACATTCAATTTAGTTGGTAGTTCTTAAGACATAAACTGATTGGCTGCAATACCAGAAGTAAATGTAATTTTCAATTTCGCTGGTCCTGCTCATTGGATATGTAAAATATCTCGGTTGGGATGGAGTTTGCGACCTAATTAAATGGGGTATAGATTGCCAATATTCGTATCTTGCGACTCAACAAAAACAACAAAGACCCTGGACTATCCCGAGGATAGCATAATAGGCATGATGACAGTAACAAAGAAATACAAAAATAATGCTTTTAATTATTAGAATAGATAACAAAGATCGTAAAAAATATACGTAATTTCACATTAATTGTGAGATTAATATTATATTATTAAAATAAAAATACGAAATACGACAATCCGCCATGTTTTGTGAAACACCAATCACAGCGTATTACGTCACGCCTCATTTGCCTATTGTAAACATCATTGAGTTTCATAGATTTCATTCGAACTTTTCCTGTGTTAATCAATAACTCTGTTGTTTCAACAATCAAACTGTCCAGTTTTGAGTATCCATATCCCAAACCAAGGAACGTTAACGATGCATCAAGGATTTATCAAGGCAAACAGCTCTAATTTGCCGAGAGTAGATTTGTTGATGCTGGGAGAATTTCTTGCATCAAACAAAGACTTTTGCTCAGCAGAATTTCGAAATGTGAAAACTTCCATGTCAGTACCTACATTAACAATCTTAAATAACAATAATTTAAAAGTCTAAAACACGTAAAATTGCTTTTTAATATGCACTTTATGATAGGTTAGAGGTTATGTTAGCGAAATGTTGTTTTTAAACTATATCATGAACCTAATTACATGTTGCTTTCTTTATTGATTCAAGGCTTTCGAAGGCTTTTGTATCTCAATTTCTAAGCAGTCAATAATGCAACTTACATGGTGATATTTATGCCTAAAAGCCATGGGTAATTTATTTTTTATTGAATCTTTGTCTAATTTAACAATAAAAGGACGCAATAGACTAGCTATTAATGGAATGTTTTTCATAAATATTTTGCTAGCATAAGTTGAACTCATAGAAAAATCATCTTTCTCACTTTCTTCAACTATTCTCTTTCTTCGTTTATTGAGAATATATGGTCGTTGTACAGTATTTGAAGTGCGTTTTCTTCGATCTGGTTGGCATTCAAATTTAGTGGGAACACACCCAGGTTTCATGCGCACTTGTGACACTGAACCCATCACAAGATACTGAATATAATTATCCATATCATTTGGCAACTGTAACGAGAATAAGAACCTGTTAAAATAACCAGTGGTGGAGGAGAACAATAAATAAATAATTGAATCCTAACCTCTAAAGTGATCGACTTTTAAAAGTACATAGGTACTTATTGTTCAGACAAATGACAATTTCTCCAACCACATCAAGTACACACTATTATAATCGATAAAGGTATAAAGGAAAAACGTACATCAAAATGGTCTTCACAGAAATAAATTGAAGAATTAGGCGATACAATTGCAGGGTCCCGCCGTGCAAGATTTAACCACTTATTTCTCATTGTTTTGTTGTTTGGAACGTAAACGAAAACCTTGTTGGGAGTTTTTATCGATGTGTTAGTACATTTAGGCACTGCACACCACTTATACACTTTAGAATTCATTTTAAAACACAAAATAACTTAATTTGTCTGACTATTGTCGAGTATTTGTTACTGGTTGAGGTTTGTTTACGCGAGGCGTGACGTCACAAGCCGGCGCCATGACGCTTTAAGCGTTTTAGCGCGAAATTTAAAATAACTATTTTAATGGCTAATTATTGCTATTAAACCTTAATTTCCTGGAAAAATTATAGATTTTTAGTAAATAGTGGAAGCGTAAGAACATTATTTAATGTATTTTAAAAAATTGTCATCATGCCTATTGGGGAGGTCTAACCTGTCTCGCAGTATTTAGAGGCTCCATCGAAGAGCTATCATTCCCTATACGATTACTCTTTGCGTGACGACTATCTTTATGGGCTTGCTTAACTGATAATTTTCTCTTATTTGGAGTATGCTCATCTACATCCATCGCTTACCTGCGGTCCATATTTAAAGTTCCCAAAAAACCAATTCGACCACATTACCACCACCTAATTCCTTCGTACCACCCACAAATCACTCATCATTCCACGACTACTCACAATAAACGAATGGACAATTGTTGTAGCTGAAGGATGTACCTTGAGATACTTATTCGATATAATTGCTGGAGAAGTAAGCCGAGGTAGATTCTACGGTACTCCCAACTTTAGAACACAGAGTAAACGACATAGTCACCCTTCGTTTTGTTGGTGGTATTGTAGAGAACACATAAGTTGTTTGTTTTTTTAATATTGTAATAGGACTACGTTTTCTGTGCAATATTATTGATACGTATCCACAGTTATTTCATATCACAAATACATTTGAGGGAATATAAACTGTAAACGTGAAAAACTGCATTACAACCCGTTGTATGCATATGTTAATGAAAATACATGTGATGCATTGACCCCAGTGAGGGGTTCGAAAATGGTAGTGACATTACCGCTCCACAGTACTACACTCACCAGACATCTTGTAAATTTCTTACCGGCTACTCTGCTGTAGTGGGTCGTAACCGAGTCACCCAGGTGACTAGGCTGTTCTCCCGATTCTCTACATCTCAATTGAAGGGTTATTAATTGCGGTCTTCCATACTCTATAAATGTTAAAATAAGTAATTTTACCTACATTACAACCCGAATTAAAAGCTTTTAATTTTCCCGGTAAAAAAATTTCAATTTAAAAATATACTCCACGTAAAAAGACGACATTGAGCGAGACCGCCTACCGCGAGACCTCTCGGCCAATCAGAGAACTCCGACCACGTGTACTAAAAGTTACAGTTTCTAGCTCGCTTTTCAAGCTTTCTTTCCCAAATTACGACCTTTTCACAGAAATATTGAACAAATAATTTAATAAACTGATCTAAACCATTATATGCACGCCCTCGGCGTCCCCTCGCGATTTAAAACCGTTTAAAAGCAAGTTTCTTTATCAACTTTCAATCACTCGTCAGAGTAGCACTCACACACGAGGAAATAAACGTAACTATAAATAATTGAATTCCTCAACAGACACAATAAAATGCTTGTACACTTTAGATATTATTATTTCTAGTCAAACAGCACCTTCCAATCACTCTTTACAATATCAGCTACCTACAGTCACCGTTTATGGAACAACTTATTTTAACAATGCATACCTTTTCCCAGGCACGCCCTTACGACGTACGATAACTTTAAAACCAACTTTGGCATTAAAACACGCTTTGATTTCTATAAAAACCCTAACCACCACCGAGCTTGTTGGTGGGAAATTATAAGTCCTGCAATATTCAAAATTCCTGTTTGTACTCAACAACTATGTTAAACATTAACAACCTGTCTATTGGTGGATAAAAGCAGCTGCGGTGGGGAACTGCCGTAATCACAGATTGAGAAGGGCAGTGGGCGGAGGGGCTTGCCTTTCCTAACACATTGCATTTATATGATAACACCATTGCCGGGTCAAGAACCCCTCCCGTGTCCTGAACTACCGCCGCTCCGAGCTTCGGTAGTGATGAAGAGCGGTGGCGGAACTGCAAGGTATAGGACATAGCCGCCCCCTGTTTCGTGTCAAACTGCACTTTTTATTGGTGTGTTGGTCATCTTGTTTGTTTGGCTCTGTCTAGAAGACGGAATTTTTGAAACATCTACTTTAATATTTTGAAGTTGACCAAATCTTGCGCAATTGCTACAGATAATTATAGATATGGTATTGCCAAATCGGGGCCGATAACTTTTTTTGTTCACGGACCCCGTGTTGCGTATGTTGATGTGTTTATTCAGCTTGTCAGATCATCATCTTCGTGTCACGCCGAATTCTAATTGCTGTCAAGGTTATGTATACATCCAAATATCAAAATAACCCTGAACTTTTATACAGAATAAGATAACCCAAGTTCGGAGGAAGAGATACTGAGATATTCATGAACTATTGGGTGAAGTATTTTTCACTGTCAATTGTGGCTAGGACATTTTCCTGAATAATAGTACTGGTCGCTGAGTTTTAAGTGAATTGTGGTTAGGTTGTTTATTTGCTATGGCTGGTGATGAAACTACGTACCTAGGATTTGATTTTAGTACCCAGCAGGTAACATTTTATTTTCTTGTTGGCCTGGTCGTTGTGTTTGTTTGCTTCTGCACAGTAGACGGTGAAGGATAAAAGCACATTTAATGGGAACGGACGCATGTGTAGGTAAGCTAATGTTTTCTGGGAGACTTGTAAATAGTGTTACAAAATTGAATTGAAATTTTGGTTATTTCTTTACAGCAGGTTTATGCAGTTTGATACTTTTCCAACACGACCTCGCTCCAGACATTTGTTGCAAGTAGAATAATTTAATTGAAAGTAAGTCTGAAGTTAGACTCCTTTTTTTCAAACATGAACATTTTTATTTAAGGTGCGTTGTGGCATGGGGCACTATTATGATAATAATTAAGTAGTAAGGTGGAAATGCCTTGGTTTTTTTTTTCAAGAACCTCCCCCCTCCTCCCACCACCCCCTTTTGTAATTTAAGTTCTGGTATTGTAAAGTTAAGTCAGAACTGACCTTTTGTAAAACAAGTACAACGTGACAAAACACTGTGGAATTGCCGTTTTTGTGTATTTATTTTCTGAAAACTATAGGAAGTTACTGTTACCAAAATGTCAGTGCATGATTACAACCCTGAGAACTATAAGCAACCCAATGGTCAATATCCACCATGGTAATTGAACTATAATCTATAATGATGCTAGCTTCGTCAGCTTTGGACTGTAACTTGTCTCGTTGCATTATTTTCTGCATGGAGATTGATCAGGGTTCCTAAGATCGAGTTTCTGCGAGTGCAGCCCGTATTCTAGTAGACCTATACATCTTGCTTGCATACATCTTCCTTGTATGAAGGAAGTGGCAGGCGAGTGTAGAAGGGTTTTGTTTTGCTTATGTTTTCACCAGGGTTTTGTTGTAAAATGCAGCTGTTTAAATGAATAAATTAACAAATGAGCAGAAGTTTATTCTTCTGGAATTCATGGAAATTAATATGACTATTCAGTGAATATGTTTTTCGTAACAAAAATTTATATTGCCTGTTAGTAGTAAAAGATATATGTCTTTCATTAGTGTGTATGTAATTTGTGTTTTACATTTGGTAATTATCTAGTGTAGGGGCTTTTCTGTAAACACATTCCCCCCCCCCCCCNGTGGTATATTTCCACTGTACTAATTACGCAGAACACGAATATACTAGGGGCATTGACGTCCGACTAATATAAAGACCGAGTTCGATAGTGGGGAAGGCTATGAAGATCAGGGAAATTGTGGGGTAAAAAGGTGTCTAAAACATGAATGGAAGTAAGGAGGGCAATGAACATAACAGAAATTGAGGGGAAACGACCGACCAATGTTAATTGCATTACCTAATATCACGAAAAAGTTTACGTTACGTTAATCTTTATGTTTACGTAACGTAAACTGTACTTGTACGTTAACCAAACATAAGCAATCCTAACCTAACCCCACGAAACCATTCTTAGACCAAACTAACCTAAGCTAACCTAGCTTACTTTAAGAATGGTTTAGGTTGGTTAGTTTAGGTTAGTTTAAAAATGATTTCGGGGGGTTAGGTTTGGTGAGGTTAGGGTATGTCAGTTCAGGTCCGTTAGAGAATAATTTACAAGGATTAGCTTTTGTTAGATTACATTACGTTACATTACATTACGATTGTGAATGTACTCACCTAGGTAGGTGGTGGATACAATTGTCCCGCTGTGAGTAAAAAGTGATGGATGCGCTCGCGTTCATCGAGGTACCAGCGGCGAAACATAAACTCCGCCAGGTACCTCACAAAATGTGGTGTTCTCCTGCCATACCACTGAAGGCCGTGCCTCACGTCACGCCACATACGTTCTACCCTTTGGGTGTTCGCTCCTGTAGTGGGATGAACGAAATTCATGCTATGATTCACCCGAAGATGTTCATAGCCACGCTCTGAAAGACAATTATAAGCGTGCCAACAGTCACTTATAATTGTCATTCCAGGCTCTATGTATGCCGTGATCATGTTCAAGAGTGTTCTGCTAGTTCGGTCGACGACAGGAACAAGAAATATACAATTTGTACGTCTCTCAATCCCGCTGAAAACCCACTGGCCCTGAACATTGCGACCCCTGTTATATTTACGTTTACCGAATTTAGCTTCATCTATTTCAACGAAAGAATCCCCCCCCCCGCCCTTCAATCTTATGCCCTGTCTCACGCATACACCATTCAACCATCACCTCGCGACAATAGGATGACCAATCCACGACGGTAGACAAAGTAACGTGACAATTACGACTAATATATTTAGTACGTGGATGTGGAATAGTTAGATAAAAATACGTAATCTTGCAAATAAGCTGAACTGATAAATTACTTTTTCCAAACNACGTGGATGTGGAATAGTTAGATAAAAATACGTAATCTTGCAAATAAGCTGAACTGATAAATTACTTTTTCCAAACCATGTGCCGTGTCAAAATGATTTCTTAAAATTGCAAAGCACCTTTTTGTATTTTTTACTGACACGGGTTCTCGGCCAATTCGATTTCCGTCCTGCATACGTTGCACCTTACCTCACTTGACAGTACCCCATAATCTATTAAAAAGTCAAACAAAAGTGACCAAAACATTGTTAATTCTACAAATTGGCAAACGTCCAGACAACACCCTCCACATAGACGACTCTCGCGCACAGAAACACTCGCACTTGCACCCTCCATTCTTCAATCACAGGTCTTCACACGGTAGGATTCGAACGACGCACACGAACGCACCAACACCTTACTCACCGCGAACCACACTACCTGCCATTCACTGGCAAACTGACGTACTGTCCGTCGTGTCATCCGTGGCCAGTAGGTAGCGTGGGAAATAGCGATGCGCAGCCATTAAATATGGCGACCGACGTAAACACAGCGACCAAAGTGCTTGTACTTTTGACGAATTTTTTAAATTTGTTCTACTTATTTTTACATTAGGCCCTCTTCAATATTAAAAAGGTCAGCTGTGCAGAACCTATTAATGCTACTTTTGATGGTCTAGGACGTTTCCTTCAGAAAAGCAGTGACACTAGATAATTACCGTAAGTAATAAATAAAAGATTACCGTCTTTGTACTGCTGATGTAGATATAGGCTGTGATAAAACATAGTGATATGTGACAACACACATACCCTTGAAAGAATATGGAAATTCAACATCTACATAAAGCACACACATGTGCCCTGTTTCAACATAATACATTTATTATCGTTCAAAGAACAAAAAGGAAGCCAAGGTGCATTAACATTAAACCCCTGTGAACATTTATAATCATATTCAATCATTGATTTCAAATAGCTTTTATACTGCTTATGAACGTGACTCATATAGTGAAATTTTCTCAGAGCAGTAAGAAAACAATTCATCTGTCTTTCTCTCAGACAGATATTCCACGAGACCAGTTTAAGTAAAAGAAATGTAAGAGTTCTGATTAAAACAGTTAGTACTTGATGCAAAGGTTTATTAGGTAATTCCTTTCAATTTGAACCAATGCATGAGCAAAGATTTCATTTTTCTTTTGTCTTTCCTGGATAATAGCATACTCGATCATAGGACCTCTAGGTCAAATAAAATTGAAAATTTAAATTTCCTAGGTTCCAATCCTTTATTAAAATCATTTTAATGNATAGGACCTCTAGGTCAAATAAAATTGAAAATTTAAATTTCCTAGGTTCCAATCCTTTATTAAAATCATTTTAATGATTTTCAAAGACACAATAAAATATAAAAGGATAGTTTGCTCACACTCAAGCACACAGTTTTATTGTAGAGAAGTCTTATGACCATGGTAATGTCCACGTCCCTTGGGCATCCTCTTCTTTCTTGAAGTATACTAAAAAAAAAAAAATTATCTTGCTCTTTTAGGCTGCTTCTAAAGCCTGCGCACATTTACTGAACTTGCGATGGCTCTCTTCCATCGCCCTANAATCTTGCTCTTTTAGGCTGCTTCTAAAGCCTGCGCACATTTACTGAACTTGCGATGGCTCTCTTCCATCGCCCTACATTTACCTACCTTTACAATGGGCTGTCCTATTCAAAATTTAATTAAATTCAAAAGTAGACAAAATTTAATGGTTTGACCACTGTCATGTTTGAGGAGAGAGTCTCTGGACTTGCTTAAGGCAGCCCCCCTCCTGCTTAACAAAATCAAAGAAAAAATAATTTCCTGATAAGGGAATCTTACCTACAAATGGTTAACATTAATGACCTGTTAGGAACATAAATTACCATTATCCAAAGATCTAGTCTGACAAGGAGAAATTAAATAGACTAAAACAACAGTAATTATAAAATCGGTGACACTAACACATTCAATTAATTAAAATTTCAGAAAAGTTAATTGTTAGATTTCAAAAGTCAGTTTCACCAACATTATATGTGAAAAAAAAAAATTCTGTTCATACTAACCAAGGCAACAATACATGTTCACATAACTCAAATTCTCAAACATTATTAAACCTTGTCATGAAATAATACCTTCTCCAGGAAAATATTGCTGAAACAAAATTAATCATATTACACATATTAAGTTAACAAATTCAATTCTGGAAAAATACGGCGTCAAATGAAGAAGTGTGTTCCTCATTGGCCAATCCCGGCTGGTCTTGTTGAAGGGCGCACAGCATGTGTTGAACCTAGAACAGGAACCGTCCTAATCACGTAATTTTGCCATGTTGGTTGTCGGTTCGTTGCTAAGTCGTGTCCCGTGGTGGTGAAGAGAACTGGGGGAATTATTGTTTGTGTAGAGGGGGAGTTGTGTGAGAAGACATTAATATACATATACACTTTGGTGAGACACACTTGACTTAACCACACTTACATTTCAGACAAATCACAAATGTACAATTATCACGTTGGGCACCGCTTGTTACATTTCAGTAGAATCAGATGTGAAGAACTTATGTGGAATTAGCAATCAGAAATTCTTTTCACCATTTTATTTTCTTTTCGTTCATCTTCTCAAACACATTACACAAATTATTATTTCATATTCTCAAACAAATTCAACAGTTATTCTTCCCAAAATAAAATGCAATAATTATTATTTGTTTTATATAATCAACTATTTTACTTTACAAACATCTTGCAGCACTTATTTCTCAATTATTATATTTCATTTAACGTACACACATCTATCTTTGGATGTAGTGAAAATTATTCTGTCAGAAAAAATTAGTTCTATTTTACTTCTATCTTACTTATGTTTTCTCCTATCCACCGATTCGCTGTCGTCTGACCATGACACATCTCTCCGCCAATCAGCAATGGTGAGACGAGAGACAACCAGGATAGTTTTATTTGGTACTTTTGTTTAATAAACATTTAATGCTGACCGTACTCTAGGAAAGAAATGAAAAATAACAAACAAAATATTAATACTGTCTTGAAACAAATGAAGAATACTTACACATGATATCTATATCAATAAACTGTTTAAATAACCAAAGATTATACATACAATAAAACNAAATGAAGAATACTTACACATGATATCTATATCAATAAACTGTTTAAATAACCAAAGATTATACATACAATAAAACGTAATTAGAAATTATATTTAAAAAAGTGACAACATAAGCAAATACTCTGTAATCATATATAATTAAAATATATATATGACTAATGTTAAACATAACCCCTAAAAATTGCAATGTTACAACACACTGGGGATACACTTTGATAATTCAATTAATAATTGTACTTTGTGTGCTGCAGGTGCGAGACATATGTGAGGGGTTTCTGCATATACAGGCAGTCCTCTACTTTCATACATATTGTGTTCCTGAAAATGTGTGTAAAAGTTGAGTGTATGAAAGTTGAATCATATATACGCATGTAATACGAGGGGTTTCGGTTCCAAAGTTACAAGAAAATTTTTAAAAAAAATTAATTTTGGTAGAAAGATAATATTGCTAAACATGTTATTTTAACAAGTATTTGATTGTAAGTACTATGTGAATAAATAAGGTAATTAAATATGCTTCCTACTTTCTGTAAAATTGTTGTGCAAATGTAACATTTTATTTTGTAGGTTGTAAAAACTATGTAAAAGTTTTTCAGAGATTTGCATATTATTTTAACAGAAGCACTCATGTGTATTGTGCCAATATGACAGCCATATCTAAACATTCATAACATATGATCCGCGAAGGCTGGAAAACATGGCAGGCAGTGTTAGATGGCAACTAACAGTGCTATATCAATATGTTGGTAGGTTGCTAGATGTATGAATGACCAAGTTGGTCA
The DNA here is from genome assembly GCA_002778355.1 of Clitarchus hookeri. Taxonomy (NCBI): domain Eukaryota; kingdom Metazoa; phylum Arthropoda; class Insecta; order Phasmatodea; family Phasmatidae; genus Clitarchus; species Clitarchus hookeri. The sequence continues at coordinate 99,944 of NQII01006791.1, read as the reverse complement.
TATGAAAGTTGATTTAGAGGTGATAATGTGTCGTGTATGAAAGAATGAGTTGTAAGAATCTCGAATGTATGAAAGTTGAGGACTGCCTGTACCACACAGCATAGACTGTATTGTACCAACTAAGTGTAAAGTGCCACAAAATTCCCTCTCAAACATCAATAATTCTGTCTCCTCTCTCCAACTTACCTCCATGAACACAATAACTCACTGGCACTTGTGGATAACTTTGACTGGTTAAATGAGAAATGAAACTTGCCTGAGCAGTACCTAAGATGAAGTAGGGTACAAATCTAAACAATTGAAAGTAAAACACTAAAAAATATCGCCTTCATTAATTTTAATAAAATTAAAGTTTATGCAAATTAAACTGTTCAACATTTGCAAATATTAAATTTCTGAGGTCTGCTAAATACATAAAACACCATTGAATTCCCATTTAACATAAAATAGCACTGTGCAATCCACAATATGAACATAAGTTATTTTCAATTTTCCTTGGTTTTGAGCTCTAGCTAGTGAGAATGTGAGATTCCTATACATCTCAGGGTACTCTTTGGGCAGAAAAAAGTCCTCCAATATCTGTTGCTAAATTTAAATAAATATTTATGTTGAGTGATTGTCCAAAACAAAATAGTCACTTTGAGATGAGATGCTTATAAGTCTTTACAAATGTTTTGGGTAAGGTACTTATACTTTTCCGCGTATACCTGCCCATGGCCATTATTATGTAAAGATACAAATGGACTAGTCTTAATCTCTTCATATTTTAGCAATCCAATAATATCTGACCTCTTCTGCACCTGCCCTCTGACCACAATATTTGACTTTCTCAATACACTTTGAATCAACATTTTTTTTATAAGAGCAGCATATTTAAGACCAACTGGTCTCGTTGAAGCCTAGTCCGAGTAGAAGGAAACTAGGCGGGCTAGCAACCCATTTCCCAGATTTTGGTGCTAATTTTCACGTATCCAGTCACAGCCAGCAACTGCTCTGGAGCTGTCGGAGATGTGGGTTACGCGAATATGGTTTAGCTGTCAAAATCACTTGATAGCTGCCTACGACACCACTGTTTTATTTACATGGTGCACGTTCTCGATGCCGCGCATGTACTAATCTCTGGTGCTCGTGTTCCTACAAAATACACTTCTAAACAAAAAATAAACATATACAAACAATTTTCCACATAAAATAATTACTTTTCAAATACATTGTGTTCATTTTTCACTTCAGTGTTAGTAAACAAACAATGTTTACTTTTACCACAACGTCTTTAGAACCTTAACGTCTGTCAAAACATAACTTCAAAAAATGCTGCAAGAAACAAAAAAAGTAAACAAACACTTTCCCACAAAAATATATAAATATTTACTTCATGCTTAAAACATTGAAAAATACTTCAAATCACAGAAACAATAACATAAACTTCATGAATCGTTATAGTGGAAATTCTTGAAGAAAATCTCCTACCTTTTCCTCAAACAAGGAACAGCATCTAGGATTATTCACTGGTAATACTACCACAATGCAACAGAGCGTTCATATTGTAGAATTTTTTATGGGAACAAATGTCAGTTTTAAACTTTAACTTTGTGTGTTCCAGCTGGATGTATCACTCATTCTTAGTACGATGGTGTTGGCACACTATTATGGTTTCAGTAGCACTTTAAACAAATAGCAATTCTGAACAGCGTTGATTGCAGTTTCTTTTTGGAGCAGCACAGTTTATTATGTTTCACTTGGTTTTGAGTTCGTAGAGAAAATTACTTTCACTAGGCCGTTCCGCAAATACCAGCTCTGAGAGAGGTGTGAGAGATAAATATGGTATACCTACGGGTATCTCTAACTTCCCTCAAGAGTTGAAAGTTCAGAAATCTAGCAGCCGCCAAGCGAGCTAATTAATTGGTTACTAGAGCAATAGCTCGAATATCCTAACGACTCTAAAGAAACAATAATCTTATTTTTTTAGATGTGGTAAACATTGCTCTGATAATTTATATAACATACTCTGTACATGATTAAACAAGCATAATGATTCATTAAATAAAGAAAATATTTACAACCTAGCAGTAATCAAGTCATTACAACAATTATTTACAAGTTTCAACAATACCCATGGGAGTAAAATATGTGGGAAAGAAGTGAAGTAAAGTGATGTACCGTGCGTGTAACAATGTGTTACCGGAAAAGAATTTTGAGAAGATACATATATATAAATTTTTTTTTTTTCAATAAAGTTTGGTTACAAAAGGAATTTACACCTCCAAAAATCTTCAAACTGTAAGTACTAAACAACAACTAGTGTGCTTGAGCAGTGTGGTTGGGTGTTATAATGGTATTTTGCGAGTGTAATTTAATATGTCGTGCTACAAGATAGGCCAAATCGAGCTTGTCACGATGACAAATTCTGCTTTCTCTCTCGTGTCGGCGTAGCATAACAACATTCTTCACTCCCCATTATCTATTTCTAGTCCCCTTTAGCATTAATATTGCATTACACAGAAGTTACCAAATACTGTCATCTGTAAATAGCTCCATTTTAACTCAACTCTGCCCTCTGAATATATGTCAAAGTTTGGTACAGCTTGTAGATCCATTGAGAAATATGTGACCAAACAACGTCTTGACAAATACAATTATTAAATACATAAGACAAGTACCCTCAAACATAACACATAGACATAAGACCCTTTAATAAACAATAACAACATAACCCTGAACCGTATTAAGCATAATAGCTCAAAACTTCTCACAGTAAGATATTTCTACAACATATTAAGCATAGTTTATACTTTTGATAAGCTTGCTACATCTCATGGACAAGCTATCGACAAGTACCATAGGCTAGTCACACTTTGACTTTATATTCAGCCTCTACTGGGTAACTTATACTTTAATACAGGGCTTTCAATTATGTGATATATTTGCGCACTGAAGTTCCTTCAAGTGTAGATGACTTGTAACAATTATTTTGTATTGCACCTATAACACGGTATAGACCTTCAAAAACCAAAAATTATTTATTTTGTGACATTTTCCCTAAATGAACTGACCGCATTAGTTCTTTGCAGAANAATCGGCTCCCTGAAAGTAGATATTTAGCAGGGTTTCAGAAAATCTTGAAGTTACCGTGAATACATTATAACAATTATTTTGTATTGCACCTATAACACGGTATAAACCTTCAAAAACCAAAAATTATTTATTTTGTGACATTTTCCCTAAATGAACTGACCGCATTAGTTCTTTGCAGAANAACCTTCAAAAACCAAAAATTATTTATTTTGTGACATTTTCCCTAAATGAACTGACCGCATTAGTTCTTTGCAGAACTAGGTCGTTTAGCTCAAAATTGAACAATTTACTAGTTTTGTAGTGTTTCTTGCAGCTCTCAGCAGCAGTGAACAGGAGTTTTCTCACTAAATTTTCTACCTTATGGTGTACTTTCTCCGGGTCTTCAGGTATTAGATACACGTCACGTCAACGTCTTTCAGAAAAATGTCAGAGCGCTGACTTGCGAGTCATTCCACCTAAGTGGATGTATTTTCTCTGGCAAACATTTACATCTGGTTCAACCTCTTTCCTTGAGACACATTTTCATCCTGGGTCAGGCGGGAATACATTGATCCGGTCAGATGATGAACAAAGCGACATCAACAGTTACCACAGGAAAATCCACTTGAAACAAATGTGGGTACAACTGACATTTTCCCCCAGTTGAAAATACTCTGAACTCACTTTCAGAGAGCGAGTCTGAACAAAGTGTACTTTGTGCTTGTGTTGCACCAAAATTTGCGGACTGTTAACAATAACTTTCAGTGTGGATAACTACGGTCTTAACTCATTAAGGCGGGCAGTGATCTTTCCCTGAGCTGGACAACAACTCCGTGCAAGCGTACGGTGCATCTGGCCGTTAGCAAAGCTGGTTTGCTCATGCTAGTTTCATTTCTGACTGGCAATGCAAGTATTGTATGAATAACCAGTACAACTGGGCTTTCCTTCAGAGACAATTCAGTGGACCTCTCTGGTCTGTTTTCTACACAGCTTGGTGTTGCAACAAGAGAATTTTTCCCTGCTCTGTCAGGTGTACCGGTCCCTTCCTACACTTTCCCAGCCTACCCATTTCCTACTATCTATAAACGTAGCCCCCAAATCCCTACATACTCTCTCATAAACCTCACTCGCTACCACTGCCTTCCTGTAAGTTATTCCCTTTCTAACCAGCACCCCACTTACTACTGTCCTAGCCCTTGGGAACTACTCCTATACTTTACTTAGTAACCCCTGAGGTTGCTCTCTACCTCTTGCCCCACCTCCTTTCGAGCCAGGACATTTCCCCCCACATAGCTCTCCTCACTATCACATTTCATGGTTTATCTATTTGTTTAAATATTTCTTTATTTATTCATTTTATTTATTTATTTGTTTTATTATTTATTCCTTAATGTATTCATTTTATTTATTTATTTGTTTGTTGGTTTGTTTGTCCATTCATTCATTGTTGTTTAATATTTTTACAGTATAATGTAATTAGTACAAAAAGGACGAATGCAGTTGCATCAAATATCATAAATAAATCATCTAATGTAACACTCAATCACATTAAATTAAACCATTAAATAAGACAATATTACTAATTAATCAAAAATTCACCATTTATGGTCTATGAATGGTTTATAATGTACTATCTTAGTATAAAATATTTAACTTACTGTAAACATTTTCGATTGCATCGGTTTTGCAAGTGAAAATAAAACATTTTTAGTGGCTTAAAATTACTTATTTTCTAAATAATGTCAGGATGACAGTTCGCCCTTGAAGAAATTCAGTACAGTATTCTTGATTCGCCTTGTCAAAATCAGCACGTGCATCCTGTATTGCATTTCATAGATTTGGCTCACTTTCACTAACAAAAAAGTAGGTAAATACTCAAAAAATGAAATGCACGTCTTGATGTCATTATTTTTAAATGTTCTGGTTGTGCAAGGCCTGAAACATTTCTGTGANTCATAAATAAATCATCTAATGTAACACTCAAGCACATTAAATTAAACCATTAAATAAGGCAATATTACTAATTAATCAAAAATTCACCAACTATGGTCTATGAATGGTTTATAATGTACTATCTTAGTATAAAATATTTAACTTACTGTAAACATTTTTGATTGCATCGGTTTTGCAAGTGAAAATAAAACATTTTTAGTGGCTTAAAATTACTTATTTTCTAAATAATGTCAGGATGACAGTTCGCCCTTGAAGAAATTCAGTACAGTATTCTTGATTCGCCTTGTCAAAATCAGCACGTGCATCCTGTATTGCATTTCATAGATTTGGCTCACTTTCACTAACAAAAAAGTAGGTAAATACTCAAAAAATGAAATGCACGTCTTGATGTCATTATTTTTAAATGTTCTGGTTGTGCAAGGCCTGAAACATTTCTGTGAAAGATTGAATAGTTTAAAATTATGTAATGGTGCAAGATAAACACTATATTGTTATTTCATAGCTTCTTCCTTGTGAAAGTAAAACAACTGGTGCATTGTGGTTTGAGCTGGGCTGGCTGTCCACTGTCCTGTGCCGAGAAGGCAAGCCAATGGGCACTTTGCACTGACTTTTAGGCAAATCATAATTTTTAGGCTGCCAGCTAAGTTGGCTATGAGAGTCCTGCTTAAAGATCTACTTGTGTGCACATCATGGATTCTTCCGCCATACGTAAAATTAACATTGCCATGGGCCTGATCACTTTATTCGTGCATCTGTCAAGTTTACTCATTCCTACACTTACTGTGCATGGATTAAAAAATACTAAATTAAAAGAAATGATTCTAGTATTCACAAAAGTTTACCTGGCACTTTTAATTCAACGTTAAGACATGCAACTGCTTTCCTTCCATTGTTACCAACTTGACTGGACTCATGGCAGGCATGTAATTGCTTTCCCTCTGTCGTTAAAAACTTTAATGGTAACATGCCCTCTGAAATACATGCAGGTAAGGGCAGTGATATTTTCAAAGGTTTATTTCAGAAGTGCTCAATTGACCATGAACACCGTATACAAATGTAAAACTGTACATGTACTGTAAAAAGTGTGGTTAAGCAATAGTAGTTGGAATTTTTTGTGGAGAATTAACGATTTAAAGTAATGTCATGTAATGTGTGACTGGTGGTGATTGGAAGTGTTGCATTCTTGCTTTTCACTTGCCCTGCTTTTCTTCTATCTTGGTGTTTTGCAACTTTTCTACTTAGAGGGTTTTTTTTTATTTTGGGAGCATCCTGCTCTGGTGGGATTAATACATTGGTAACTATAAGATACAAGATCATTTATTACTCTCTAGAAGCTTCCTGAGCTATAGTGATATAGTAGGCAAGACTATGCACTTCCCACCAAGGCAAACTGGGTTCGATTCCCAGCAGGTTAATCCTAAATTTTGCGCGTGAGAATCATACTGGATGATGCTGCTGGTCGGCGGGTTTTCTCGGGGATCTCTCGTTTCCCCCGCCCTTGTATCCCAGCGCTGCTCAAATACTCACTCTTCATCCTCATTGGCTCCCAAGACCCTGATGTTAAGAGCCACCCAAACCTTTTCACTCCACTTTGTCAGTGTATGTATGTTGGGAACAATAGTGCAAGAAGATTGTGCTTAGGGTTTAGTATGGTGGAGACTTTTTTGTGTCCAGCAAAAACAGTTTGATTAGCATGGGGAGGGGTGAGGAGATAGATATCTGTTATGTGTATAGTTATTCGTTGAGCAATCAGTGTGCTGATTGTGAACTCTCAAACAACGTGGCTAAACATCAGAAACCTAATGAAACTTGTAGCTAAAATAGTGAACTCATGATGTGTAGTTCATTTAACATTCATAAGTATAAGAATACTTGTATATTAAATTTAGAGTATTTATTCCAGATGTACCCATAGAGCCATACAAATGTAACTTTCATCAGTATCTAATATTCATATTAGCAAAAGCACACACTTGAAATTGTAAGCTCAGAATATGGACTGTAAAATTATCAGTATTTTGTGGTAACTTGCAAAATAATTAAGCCCATACATTGTCGAAGCCACTTCTTTGGAACAGTGAAGTGTGTTGTAATGTATTTGTAATACTTATTGCTTATGTGGTACTGTACTACTGCTGTGGGTAATGTGGATAATATTGATTGTGAAGGGTTGGGTAGATTTCTTGGCATTGCATGAAATTTTCTCTTTATTACACAACTCTGTGTTAGGAATAGGACTTGATGTGTAATTACAAGTCAGTGTGATTTGTAGTGACACTTTCCTTTAGTGTAATGACACTGACACTTTCAAAATTCCAATGAACACTTCTCAAAATATATTTCACATAGGACAAATGCAGGACCAGACAGGAAATGACTTATTCTCGCTACTGAACTAAGTAAATAAAATGTATATTGTTGGGTTTCCATTAGATTTTATTACTTAGGAAAGGGCAAAAAGGAACTTCAAAGGTGTGGAAAGAAAAATTAAATTTGCTCACACTTTATTAAAACTTAAAAGAAAATTCTCACATATCTCATTTAACCTTAATCTGGAGTCTGATTACTACAAATTAACCACCATCCTTACAGTATGTAATTAGAGGACTAAAAATCTGAAAATTTAAATTAAAAGAAAAAAAATNTTCTTGATTCGCCTTGTCAAAATCAGCACGTGCATCCTGTATTGCATTTCATAGATTTGGCTCACTTTCACTAACAAAAAAGTAGGTAAATACTCAAAAAATGAAATGCACGTCTTGATGTCATTATTTTTAAATGTTCTGGTTGTGCAAGGCCTGAAACATTTCTGTGAAAGATTGAATAGTTTAAAATTATGTAATGGTGCAAGATAAACACTATATTGTTATTTCATAGCTTCTTCCTTGTGAAAGTAAAACAACTGGTGCATTGTGGTTTGAGCTGGGCTGGCTGTCCACTGTCCTGTGCCGAGAAGGCAAGCCAATGGGCACTTTGCACTGACTTTTAGGCAAATCATAATTTTTAGGCTGCCAGCTAAGTTGGCTATGAGAGTCCTGCTTAAAGATCTACTTGTGTGCACATCATGGATTCTTCCGCCATACGTAAAATTAACATTGCCATGGGCCTGATCACNCTTAAAGATCTACTTGTGTGCACATCATGGATTCTTCCGCCATACGTAAAATTAACATTGCCATGGGCCTGATCACTTTATTCGTGCATCTGTCAAGTTTACTCATTCCTACACTTACTGTGCATGGATTAAAAAATACTAAATTAAAAGAAATGATTCTAGTATTCACAAAAGTTTACCTGGCACTTTTAATTCAACNCATGGATTAAAAAATACTAAATTAAAAGAAATGATTCTAGTATTCACAAAAGTTTACCTGGCACTTTTAATTCAACGTTAAGACATGCAACTGCTTTCCTTCCATTGTTACCAACTTGACTGGACTCATGGCAGGCATGCAATTGCTTTCCCTCTGTCGTTAAAAACTTTAATGGTAATATGCCCTCTGAAATATATGCAGGTAAGGGCAGTGATATTTTCAAAGGTTTATTTCAGAAGTGCTCAATTGACCATGAACACCGTATACAAATGTAAAACTGTACATGTACTGTAAAAAAAGTGTGGTTAAGCAATAGTAGTTGGAATTTTTTGTGGAGAATTAACAATTTAAAGTAATGTCATGTAATGTGTGACTGGTGGTGATTGGAAGTGTTGCATTCTTGCTTTTCACTTGCCCTGCTTTTCTTCTATCTTGGTGTATTGCAACTTTTCTACTTAGAGGGTTTTTATTTTTATTTTGGGAGGATCCTGCTCTGGTGGGATCAATACATTGGTAACTATAAGATACAAGATCATTTATTACTCTCAAGAAGCTTCCTGAGCTATAGTGATATAGTAGTCAAGACTATGCACTTCCCACCAAGGCAAACTGGGTTCGATTCCCAGCAGGTTAATCCTGAATTTAGCACGTGAGAATCATACTGGATGATGCTGCTGGTCGGCGGGTTTTCTCTGGGATCTCTCGTTTCCCCCGCCCTTGTATCCCAGCGCTGCTCCATACTCACTCTTCATCCTCATTGGCTCCCAAGACCCTGATGTTAAGAGCCACCCAAACCTTTTCACTCCACTTTGTCAGTGTATGTATGTTGGGAACAATAGTGCAAGAAGATTGTGCTTAGGGTTTAGTATGGTGGAGACTGTTTTGTGTCCAGCAAAAACAGTTTGATTAGCATGGGGAGGGGTGAGGAGATAGATATCTGTTATGTGTATAGTTATTCGTTGAGCAATCAGTGGGCTGATTGTGAACTCTCAAACAACNGGGCTGATTGTGAACTCTCCAACAACATGGCTAAACATCAGAAACCTAATGAAACTTGTAGCTAAAATAGTGAACCCATGATGTGTAGTTCATTTAACATTCATAAGTATAAGAATACTTGTAGATTAAATTTAGAGTATTTATTCCAGATGTACCCATAGAGCCATACAAATGTAACTTTCATCAGTATCTAATATTCATATTAGCAAAAGCACACACTTGAAATTGTAAGCTCAGAATATGGACTGTAAAATTATCAGTATGTTGTGGTAACTTGCAAAATAATTAAGCCCATACATTGTCGAAGCCACTTCTCTGGAACAGTGAAGTGTGTTGTAATGTATTCGTAACACTTATTGCTTATGTGGTACTGTACTACTGCTGTGGGTAATGTGGATAATATTGATTGTGGAGGGTTGGGTAGATTTCTTGGCATTGCATGAAATTTTCTCTTTATTACACAACTCTGTGTTAGGAATAGGACTTGATGTGTAATTACAAGTCAGTGTGATTTGTAGTGACACTTTCCTTTAGTGTAATGACACTGACACTTTCAAAATTCCAATGAACACTTCTCAAAATATATTTCACATAGGACAAATGCAGGACCAGACAGGAAATGACTTATTCTCGCTACTGAACTAAGTAAATAAAANACTGTAAATAAAATGTATATTGTTGGGTTTCCATTAGATTTTATTACTTAGGAAAGGGCAAAAAGGAACTTCAAAGGTGTGGAAAGTAAAAATTAAATTTGCTCACACTTTATTAAAACTTAAAAGAAAATTCTCACATATCTCATTTAACCTTAATCTGGAGTCTGATTACTTCAAATTAACCACCATCCTTACAGTATGTAATTAGAGGACTAAAAATCTGAAAATTTAAATTAAAAGAAAAAAAATNTCAAATTAACCACCATCCTTACAGTATGTAATTAGAGGACTAAAAATCTGAAAATTTAAATTAAAAGAAAAAAAATTTATTACTGCTTAAAAAGGTGTTTGTTCTAGATGCAAAATTTAAGTGTTGATATTCCCAATAGTTAATCTTCACGTATCTACTACGTTACCATGCATCCCGTTTGTGTGAAAAGAAAGATCACTGACACTTGCAATTATGCTTAGTCACTCAAAATCAAAATATAATCCAAGTTTGTTACTTCCAACAAATTAAAACTAAGTTCTAGTAGTGTCAGGATAATTAACTTAAATTAATGTGCTCCGGCACTAGTGTCAGTCAGTGAGGCTTTGGACCTCTGGTTTATATTATACTCATTAAAATTCTTGCCATCGCACTTACAATTGTGCCAAATCGTAAAGAAAAATACGTGGTCTACACTTTGAAATACATTTAGGAACAAGTTGTGCCCCTCCGGCTTTGTAATTGGGTTGGTGTCACCTCGCTTGTTGTAGGCAACATGGCGCCTGGCCTCTACAAAAGACGGTGTCTTGAAACACTAAACAAAAATTTCATACGCCTACACCCTCTTCTTACTCATGGCGCGGGGATCCTATATGAAAACTCACTTCTGGGCCATACAAAATTAACCTATTTTAAGCTGGCATCTGGGATTAAAATTGATTTATCTGGCAATAAATAGTGACGCGTCCGCCTTAATTAAACGTCCCACCAGAAGTGTCACATCCGGCTACCATTTCGAAAACGCGCACTACAACCCAAAATTACCTCAAAAAAAAACTAAAAATCCTAAAACAAAAAACACAAAAATCTAACTTGTCGCGTGCCGGTTTAGGGATTATAGCACGACATTGGCTCACATCCATCACCCCCTCACCCCCCCCCCCCNTATTCTTTCTTCAGTGCATTCATTTCCTGTTTCATTTCATTATTGATACTGTCCATTCTTTCACTGACACTGTATATTTTCTTGTCCACACAGTCAATTCTCGTGTTCACTAACTCGCTAACGCCTTCTATTTTCTTATCTACATTATCTATTTTCATTTACAGATTCTATTTTCCAGTCTACATTCTCATTCACGCTATTTACATTATCGTTATTATTAATTTTGCAATTTACATTACTTATTTCACTTTGACATCTTTCCTTAAGCTATTTGCACTTGTGCTCATTTGGCTACTTAACCACTCAATTAATGCTCGCAGTGCTTCCAGTTCTACAGACATCTTTCTAGTTAACATTCACTGCAATGGTTGTGCAAAAGTCTTAATATTTAGGCCCACCGCTATTAAAATTAATTAATTTGTTTGAATATCACTAAGTACTAACCTGTTGCCTAACTTGATTTACAATTGATTATTTAATAATTGCCTCCACCCCACTTCTGACACCAGTGTTACAAGATGCCTGGGGGACGTATCTGAGTTCGTGAGGGATGGAGGTCTTAATAAAAATAAAAGGACTAAATTTTATTTTTAATTTATTCACACAGCTATTATGGTNTCGTGAGGGATGGAGGTCTTAATAAAAATAAAAGGACTAAATTTTATTTTTAATTTATTCACACAGCTATTATGGTCTGTTTCATATAAGTTGGCGAGATTCTGACAGTTCGACGAAAGTAGCACCAATGTTTACTTTTGGTTTACGTATCCTTTCGCCATCAGCGGGTGTGTCAAGTGGAGGCTGTATTTTTTTATCAACACGCCATTTTTTATCCACTTGCCATCATACTGTAATGCTAAACAAATTTTAAGATATTTTAGACTGACATCTGTGTAAAAAAAATTAGTAGGTTATAAAACTAAAATTATAAAACCTTGCAAAAAAATTTAATATTTGCAAACTCTTTTTAATTTGTCCGAGAGAGTGAATTTGGGTTAATATTTGTGAGACAGTAGTTGTAGCTATTATCACACTTTGGACGTTATAGCTAATATATTCGAGTTGGAAATATGTGATGTGGAATAACGTTAGAATTGCTTAAAAACTATTCACGCGTGTCCCACTTTCTTTGGAAACAAGAAAATAGGTTTTCGGGAGAACAATATGGCGTATAATTTACGTAGACGAACGATTACCAGCTGAATAGAAATTACTAGTACTCAAAATCGCTGTACGCTAAATATATGTTACTTTAAAAATTATGCAGAGCTCGCGAAAAATAAAACTATTTGTATTTGTTCGTAAATTTGTTAAAAAATTGCATACGAGCGCTATTCTTTTCTGGCTGGTAATGCTTCGGAAAAGATCTGATAGATGGCGCGCACAACATGTCAAAGCGAGGTGTGAGTCACTTTCTCTACTCAATAGATTGCGTCTTTTTAAAGTTGACTGTTCTTGTATTACTGGCTCGGAACGACACAAATTTAAAATATATTTCGTCAAATTATTTTAAAAAATAATTCAACAATTAATATAAAGCATGTATGGAAAGCATAGAGGAGAGGGGTGATAAGACGTGAAAAAGGTTTTGAAATTGTGTTTCATTTGGATACGGATCGTTTTAATTTTGAACACCTATACATTTCAACTTTATCACTAAGTTTAGTTTCTAACACTAGAAACCGCTGTTTTATGACCACGTAAAATAAAATGTCTTGTCTGATGTGCGTCAGCAGTGCACTCAGAATAGCCAATGTAATATTATTTTTCGTTCATTCATGCATCAGCTGATACAGGGTTTTGTAAATGGCACATTGTTTGTTTCGAATACGTCAAGGTGCCACTCACTGACTATCAAAATCTCGCCAACTTATGTGAAACCAACTTTATTTAGAGCATTAAATTATTTGTCTCCACTATTACTCTTTTTATTTCACAATGACCGCAGTATTAAATGGTTATTTCAACCATAATTAACATCCTCCCCTATGTCTCTGTTTGGTTATTGTCAATTAACTCATTCTCATCATTAAGACACTTTCAGTATATCTGTTGCCATCATTTGTAATTTCTTTCACTCACGCATCTAGTCTAATAGTCCAGCCAGCCAGCCAGCTGCACTCTTCACTACTTGATACTCGTAGTCGCAGATTTCCCTTCCGCTGGTCGTTCCTCCCGCAACTCGTGTATCCCTGAAACCTAGTCACTCATCCATTCAACAACTCCCTGGCCTGGAGACTCGTCACACAATTTATACTCTGCTGGCCTTGACCTGGAAAGTTCGACACACACCGAGTCATGTGGACAGAATGTAGGGCAGTAAACAAGTAGAAAATTCCTCAGATGGACGCAGAAACTTTAATTCAACCTAAGTAAGCAGCACGCATTGCAAAAGGATTATCGTGTCGGCTCACTTTTTGGTAATAGATACGTGGTTCTTGATTTAGTGCATGCCTGTAATTCAAAACATTCCATTGACTTGCCACAGCTGCTATCATATAACTGCTTTCCTTCACTNGTTTAGTGCATGCCTGTAATTCAAAACATTCCATTGACTTGCCACAGCTGCTATCATATAACTGCTTTCCTTCACTTCCACTCGCTTATGCAGGATGCAAAGCAGCGAGCGTGTAACAGTGTAATTTATCTAATAGGTGTAATTAATTGGGTTGTCTTATGGTGTGCACAGTCATCAAATATTTTAACTGGTACTGTATTGAATAACAAAATTATAATCTGATGTTATAGCAGCACATCTGACAAGTGACAGTCAAGCTGAAGTGGTATGTGGTTTGTTGCAGTTAAAAGGCGTGATCACAAATGACAAATTTGAAATTCTCCATGAAGTCCATGTTCAATTTGACAAAGACCTTCCAGAATTTAGGTAAGTTATTTGACACCAGGCATAGTGGTTGTATTATTTTATGGTGCTTAAAATAATGATATTGTGTTGTGTATGTGGTGTATGTTAATATTTTTTTGTACTTAAGTTTTGTATCTGATTTAGTCTATAAGTTGTGGTACTCAGTAAAAGTCATGCAATGTAGACTATCCCCTTTAAGTAATTAAATATTTAAATAATTACATTTCTTTGTCTTGTGAAATTGTGTATACACTTAACAGTCTAGTTCAGCATTTGAGGTGATTTAAATTGTTTGGCATATAAAGCCTTAAGAACTTTGTCTGACTAGTGTATTAAGTTTTGGTAGAAATCACATGATTAAAAAAANGTTTGGCATATAAAGCCTTAAGAACTTTGTCTGACTAGTGTATTAAGTTTTGGTAGAAATCACATGATTAAAAAAATGGTTGGGGTATAGTCCATTCGTGATTACTTCCAAATTTTCTGAAGCTTTGCTGAAGTTCTACTTTTANTAAAAAAATGGTTGGGGTATAGTCCATTCGTGATTACTTCCAAATTTTCTGAAGCTTTGCTGAAGTTCTACTTTTAGGTTATTCCTCCGCCTCTTGCAAAGAAAACATAACTTCTAGAAAATTACACCAAAGGGACAATGCACTGCATTCGTGCACACTCAGTTTTATAACATTTTGCAAGAGAACTATTTCTTACTAGGCTTTACCAACAAATCTATTTTTTTTCTGTTTCTATTCATATTAATTACCAATGAAATGTTACAAATCATAAATCAAATATAAGTAAAAGTTCAAGTCAATCAAAATTAAGATACTTTTATATTAACAGAAGTATAAAAAACTTTTGATACATGCACGTCAAGTGAACAACCAAACACATCTTCAACTGGCTGATTTTTCAGAGGTTTGATTCAAAAAGTGTGAAGAAACCACGAATAGATTATATTTTGTAGTGGTGTGTAAACATGAAAAGCATTTNAGGTTTGATTCAAAAAGTGTGAAGAAACCACGAATAGATTATATTTTGTAGTGGTGTGTAAACATGAAAAGCATTTTAAAAAAACTTGTTGTGCCCAAAGATGTGTTTCAATTTATTATTTAAACTCAAACTGTTTTTTTTGGTGTGAAAATGGGAGTTTTCATTATCAGTCTTAGCTGTTAAATTTTCAGTACAGAAACTTTAGAGCTATCTTTAGACATGCATCATACTTTTATCTTTATTAGCCTGCCATAAATGTGTAGAGTCATGGCTTAGTCATGTTCAGGCAAGTCATCAACGGAAAGACTGCACATTAGTTGAGCAGGAAATTATGGCACACATTATTTATTGTTATAACTGTAAAAAAAATTTTGTGGAATTGTTATTCCTTATTTAACCAAATTGGCATAAATATATAAGCAGACAGAAGTAACAGTATTTAATGGTCATGTATATACAAATTGTCCTAAAATTTAATTTTTACTAGTGAACAGAACTCTGGTAGCTCTTATTATAGTAATAATGAGCTAAAAATTATACATTAATGTTTGGAACAATTTCGCAGTGTTGCTTGATTAGTGTGGGTTGTAATTAATTTTTGCATGTGGCCATTATAAGAAACTTAACAGGATTTTTTAAAAGTGTTAGTTACGTGTGTGACCCAGCTATATCCTGCTTGGTTTCTTCAAAGAACACTCCAGTATTGCTTATCTTATTTGTTTGCTTGCAAAGGACCAAAAGTGGCGTGATAAGGGATGCAGATGGCTGCACTATTACTTCACCCACCTTGATGTATGTTAAAGCCCTCGATTTGGTGTTGGAGAAATTGCGGTTGTTGGGGGCTGATTTCAGCACTGTTGAAGCATTGTCTGGAACAGCACAGGTATGTGTGTGTGCACATTTGCAAAAAAAGAAAAAAAAAATTTTTTACCACAAAATAATGCCGTGCGTTAAATACCATAAAATAAAAACCTGGCAAAAAATTTGGTAGTTATATCATAGTCATGTGTCTTGTCTATGTGCCACAACTGGATGAGTATTTTTTAACAGGTTGGCAAGCTGTTGTGTCAAAGCTCAGTGTTTATCTGAGAGCTGGTGTGGAAGACAAGCTAACTGTAATGCACACTTAAAAATTATTGCTTCAGATTACATTGCTGAAAGTAATGACTCAGGGCATTTGAAAGTGTGGCAGCAGCTAGAGCTATATAAGCAACCAGTTAAACAAATTTTCTTGACTATAGGAAGTAAATACAGTAATTTTTTACATAATTGTTGCACATTTCGTACAAAATTTTTTTTAAAATTAGGTATGAGATCATAATGTGAATTAGTTGTTAGTTACTGGACAAAACAAATATTAATAGCACCCATTTCCAATGTAACATTACGTTAGTTACGTTTCCGGCCAGCACTCAACATTCATTTCTTATAATTGGCGTACAGTAGATTATCAAATTTATTTGTGCAACATCCAATAACTAGGAGTGAAATATCCAACAAGTGCAGCATCCATAGTACCTCTGTTCATCTGTTGCTCAGTACAGTCCAGTCAAATATGACCTTACTTCCACCCCTCACAAGCCTGGTGTGAGGGTAAGTGGTTACCTACTAACTAGCGCTGCATTCTCTCTTTCTCCCTTTTTCTACTGGCCGGTGAGAGATGGATATTGACTATCTTTGGATATGCTTGACTGCAGCATGTCGCGGATGGGTGCAGTATCGCTTCTTCTCTATACAAGCCTGGCAAAAGGAAAAGTGGTTGCCTAGCAACTACCACTGCATCCTTGCACCTTTTCTCTTTTCGCTGGGGGCGACGGTGGCTGAGCGGTTAGACTACTCATCTCCCACCAAGGCGAACCAGGTTAAAACCCCAGTCGGGTCGCTCACTGAGTTTACGCAAGTGGGAATTGTGACGGACGATGCCACCGGTCGGCTGATTTTCTCAGGGCTCTCCTGTTTCCCCCATCCTTGCATTCTGGCACTGCTCCATTCTCACCTCATTTCACCCTCATCTGCTCTTAAGACCTCGTTTTTAAGAGCCACCCAAGTCATTGAACTCAACTCTTTTTGCTGGGCCTATGGGAGGCCTACAGTCTTCACACTGGGTCCCATTACTTTCTGAATAGTGCACAACTTCTTGACCAAAATTAGAAGAATTAACTCTTTTGAAAGGGGAGAAACATTTTGGTCGTCCTTGGCTATTTTTGGCTGCAACTCATCATGGCACAAACTGCGCTGACTTGTCCCTTCCTGTTTTGTGAAAAGGGAGGCTGACGGAAATCATTCTTTGCTGATCGCAGCACGCTCCTCGCTGTCGTTAAACTTTGCCACCACTCCGTTGGTTTCCCAATCTCTGTGTCCCACCCTTCCTTCCGTTCTTTAACCTCTATGGTTTCTCTCACTCCGCATGTGCGCATTCGCCAGATTTCCCCTACTTTGATTTCAGTTTGATTTAATGTGAAAATGAAGTGTATCTCTTCTCCTCCAACCAGATCGTCTCTGCGGTTTTAAAGTTCATCGCATTAAAATGACGGTGCATTAACTATTTTAAAGTGACGTGCAGCGACTGTTGCAGGTGGGTCTGGCAGTCAGGTTAGATGAAAATTTTAAGGTGGTTATGTGGTTTTAATTAACAGGCTAGGTAGGGTAACTTCATTGCACATCGTGTATCCTAAATTTTGTTTGGATGCCCATGGTAAATTATGNCAGGCTAGGTAGGGTAACTTCATTGCACATCGTGTATCCTAAATTTTGTTTGGATGCCCATGGTAAATTATGGTCTCCGCTAAATAAATGCGGTGCAGTGACGGTGTAGTTCTTGCTTTGGATTTTGTCATATTTGGTAACTTGTATTGAGGTATGTGTTTCTTTTGTGTCCTGTCTCAGCCAGAGGTTGTAATGACGCAGTATTATTAATTTTTGGGACACGTGTTTCATTTTTCTTTTGTTTTGTTAAGCTCCGTAATATTTTATCAATATTCAAAATTAAAGCAGTGATGGTTCGTTTTACCGTGATAGTTTGTTTATCGGGCATACGTGTGCTGTTTTACGTTTATCAGGCGTCCGTTTGCCNTGCAGCGACTGTTGCAGGTGGGTCTGGCAGTCAGGTTAGATGAAAATTTTAAGGTGGTTATGTGGTTTTAATTAACGGGCTAGGTAGGGTAACTTCATTGCACATTGTGTATCCTAAATTTTGTTTGGATGCCCACTGTAAATTATGGTCTCCGCTAAATTAACACGGTGCAGTGACAGTGTAGTTCTTGCTTTGGATTTTGTCATATTTGGTAACTTGTATTGAGGTATGTGTTTCTTTTGTGTCTTGTCTCAGCCAGAGGTTGTAATGACGCAGTATTATTAATTTTTAGGACACGTGTTTCATTTTTCTTTCGTTTTGTTAAGCTCCGTAATATTTTATCAATATTCAAAATTAAAGCCGTGGTGGTTCGTTTTACCGTGATAGTTTGTTTATCGGGCATACGTGTGCTGTTTTACGTTTATCAGGCGTCCGTTTGCCNTGCAGCGACTGTTGCAGGTGGGTCTGGCAGTCAGGTTAGATGAAAATTTTAAGGTGGTTATGTGGTTTTAATTAACAGGCTAGGTAGGGTAACTTCATTGCACATCGTGTATCCTAAATTTTGTTTGGATGCCCATGGTAAATTATGGTCTCCGCTAAATAAATGCGGTGCAGTGACGGTGTAGTTCTTGCTTTGGATTTTGTCATATTTGGTAACTTGTATTGAGGTATGTGTTTCTTTTGTGTCCTGTCTCAGCCAGAGGTTGTAATGACGCAGTATTATTAATTTTTGGGACACGTGTTTCATTTTTCTTTTGTTTTGTTAAGCTCCGTAATATTTTATCAATATTCAAAATTAAAGCAGTGATGGTTCGTTTTACCGTGATAGTTTGTTTATCGGGCATACGTGTGCTGTTTTACGTTTATCAGGCGTCCGTTTGCCATTTCGTTTTGAACGTCATAGTTTTCAGTTTCAGTAGCGTCAACATTAGATTACCTTTTTTCAGACTGCGTCGACAGTTTTAGTTCCTAAGGCGCAATTTCGATAACGTGTGGAGAGCGTGCGTGGTAGCCCATGCCAGGCCCTTATCTATGGAGAGGGGGGTGATAGGCAGCACAAGTACAGGTGTGCCTGTCACCCTTCAAGTCAGTTTATATCAATCAGTTGATACGGAGCAGTTGTCAAGTCAGTTGATATCGAGAGTTGAATCAAGTGAGTCGTCTAGGCCACTTCGGACGTGGCGCTAACCCCCACACCGGCAAAATTGAACTTACGAGATTATTTCTCAGCCGGTGTGGGAGGTCGCTGCATTGGTTATTTCTTCAGGCAAGTTTAAGAATTGAAATAATGCGTAAATGTCTGTGGCTCTGTTCTGCCCGNAGAATTGAAATAATGCGTAAATGGCTGTGGCTCTGTTCTGCCCATGTCTATTTATCTGTGAACGGTTCGTACTCTGCATACTCTGAACTTTGTATTTAAACTGTGTCACTAAAATGGTAGATACAAGTATGGAACAAAATACACCGGAACTAGACTTTATTTAATAGTTAATTGGCGTCCATTTTACAGAGTTTCGTATTACTCCGTCTTGAGTTAGTCGAGTGGTAAGTTATAGTCAAGTGGCAACTTAAAGCCGGCTATAACGTTGTAACTGTGCGCGTGCCACGTTACAAGGTGTTTGACTTGTGTTGGCATATTTGACCGCACTGCCTTCGTGGTTTTCAATGTTGTCTGTCCACCTGCAACGCATTAATTGTAATTTCATACGGGTATTTATTTGTGATTGTAAAATGGTAATTGCTAATAATCAGGTGCATGATTAAGAATTGTCACCAAAAAATTTTTTTTTATGATTAGTCATTTTAATTAAATTGTGTAACGGTTTTGGGTGTTAAGCCCTCAGCGCGTTACATGTATGCAGCACCTTTGGCAGGTCCAATAAATTAGGACGCATTCTTCTAACTTGTGTAANGCCCTCAGCGCGTTACATGTATGCAGCACCTTTGGCAGGTCCAATAAATTAGGACGCATTCTTCTAACTTGTGTAACCTTTTGTTAACGTATTCATAATTTTTATTATGAATATTTTTTAACAGCACCTTTGGTAGGTCTGATAATAGGACACGTGCCTGCTAATCTGTGTGAGTTTTAATGGACGTTTTCTTCATAGTATTTTTAATGATTTCCTGTCTGAAAGCTGTTAGATAAATTTGTTAGAAATTATGGTGTGTAGAGTTTAAAGCTCAATCAAATGGCTACGATGATTGAATGTTGACAGAGCTGCTAATAAATGTTGTTCAAGTAATTTACATGATCAAATGTTATCAGAGTTGTGAGTAATTATTATATAAATAAGTCAGTTTATTTGTTTTGAAAGGTTGGTTTAGTGAGAGTATAAGAAACAAAGTTTGATAGATTACTGTTTGATGTTGAAGCTTGTATTTTCAATGCTCAATAATATTGTGTTAAGTTGCATTTGATCTCACAAATCTGTACCTGAATGATTAAAATAAATTTTTGTNCAATGCTCAATAATATTGTGTTAAGTTGCATTTGATCTCACAAATCTGTACCTGAATGATTAAAATAAATTTTTGTTGTCATCCTTTCAATATTTTTTATTTTAAAAAAAACATTAAGCACGCCACAATTATACTGTAGAATTTTTTGTTGAGAGTGTAAAAAATATGGCATGCTACTACATTTTCTGGCATGGCTGAGAGTGCCTAAACAACAATGGTGAATTTTACGTGATAAAAATACTGTACTCTTCATTAATGATGAAGGTGAAGTAATGGTGAAATGCAAATGGCAGTGGAAATGCCCCTGAGAAAACCCCCCAACTAATGACAACGTTTCCCACGTGTGAAAATCCAAAATTGGCCCTCCTGTGATTCAAACAGGTTCACCATGATAGGAGGCAAGTGACCTGTCTATAACATGCTGCCTCCCTAGTGGTCTGAAGGCAAGATGTTGCTTGCGGCGGGTCTCGGGGCTACCTGCAGCTAGCAGTGTTCTCGTTGCAGCAACATGGGTCAGTGTACTGGCAGCGAGGGGCACGCAGGACGCTCCGGAACATTGAGCCTTTGCAGTTCCTACATCAGCAGTTGGCTGCGAGCTTCTCTCTGCACAACGCACCTGTCTGGATGGACTCCAGCACGACCCAGCAGTGCCGCATGTTGGAGGCCGCTGTCGGCGGGCCGCGTGTGAGTTGCATCCACTGTTGCTTTCGCCAGCTCTTCACTTGCACACTCTGTGTTCTGTAAGGGTGTGACACTGATGTGAAAAGCTGCCACTTTTATTGATTGACTAATNTTTTATTGATTTACTAATTTTACATGCCAACTATAAGGGTAAATTATTACAATATTTTTTTTACAATGTCCATTTAAATTATCTAAAAAATTTTCAAACTGTTTGCGTTTGATATGTTGTGTTATGCAATTTTGGAAGCTTAAGAAAAGCAATAAGAATATATTTTTGACAACAGAATAAAGTAAATAAAAAAAAGTTCCAAAATTTGTGTTATTAAATTTAAGCACTTTCACAGTGTCCTGAACTAGAAAGTCCACCCATACAATTTACTGGCCTTAAGCACTGTTGATATTTCAATGCAAATACAGTGGAACCGCGTTATTGCGAGTATTGCCTATATCGTCACGTTCGCTATTGCGATAGTTTGTAAATGCACCATCATTTTCCCTATCATTTGAAAGGTACTTAATTTCGTTTATAAGGCAAATCTGTTAATAAAGCCTTTTATTATAGNATCATTTTCCCTATCATTTGAAAGGTACTTAATTTCGTTTATAAGGCAAATCTGTTAATAAAGCCTTTTATTATAGTGATAGGAACAGTTGTAAACTCGTATTTTTTAAATGTTTAAACACGTTGTATTGCAGGTGACATTCACCCACTTGCCATGCCTGCGTCAGCCTTTGTTAGTCTGTGGCACTCATGTCGGAGCTTGAGAAGGGTGTTGTGAAGGATAAGGTAGAGGGCATGATAGACGAGGAGGAGGTACGAATGAGAGTAGAACTAGTCGAGAACAAGAAAAGGGGAGTAGTCGTTATAAGGATGGGCAGCCAGCTTTCTTTTTCTGTTTTTTTTGTAGTGCTAGAATGTCAACCTTAAAAAAAAGTGTCGGCTCTTCCCTTCTCTACCTGAGAGGTTGGCTATCCTCTGCCATACTAGGAAACAAAGAAGGCTTGGAGGAATTTACAGATTGGCAACTNTCTACCTGAGAGGTTGGCTATCCTCTGCCATACTAGGAAACAAAGAAGGCTTGGAGGAATTTACAGATTGGCAACTCGAATGAGAAAGGGAGTGGGAGAGGGATGAGAGACGGGAGGAGAAAGAGTATAGAGCGGAGGAGAGCAGACAGGTTACAGGAGGGGGAGAAGTAGAAAGGGAAGTTTTCAGTGATCTCCAGGCTTTTTGTTTGTGAAAGACAGACAATGAGTGAAGTAGCGCACNGAAGTAGAAAGGGAAGTTTTCAGTGATCTCCAGGCTTTTTGTTTGTGAAAGACAGACAATGAGTGAAGTAGCGCACTGTTTCGTAGGCACCTAACTCCCTCCCGCCTCCACGCATATTTGTGGGAGGGGAAGAATGGCGGAAGAAGCAACGTTGTGCGTGTCTGCTGGTTGTTACATAATGCCGCTGTCAGACTTAGATTTTTTTGTACTAACTTGTCACTGCATACCTATAGGTTGTGGCATTCTTTAAACACAGGATCTACAACGGCAAATACAATAAAAAAAATTACGGGTCACCGTAAATTTTGTTATAACGATAACTTGCTATAGCGATAATTTATTTTGCCATTGTCGACTATCGTTATAATGCGGTTCGACTGTACTTAAATTTATACCAGTTGCTAGCGTAAGCATGAGAAAATATATATATTTTAGTGCACTATAGGGTTGTATACTGCCTTTGTGTGTTGGGACTTGCAAATAACATTCTTAATTCTTGACTGAAATTAAACATTTTACACATTCATAGGTGATATAAAAATATGAAGAGAAAAATGCAGTAATTACATAATACATGTTATGCTCCAGCTGATTATAATCGGGGAAAGAGGGATAACTTTGAAGGATTAACGGAACTGTCGTACTCTAGACGAATGTGAAGATAACACATTTTATATTTATTGAAAATATATTCTCTGATCATGTTTGGACATCTAATTTGTTTTGTCNAATGTGAAGATAACACATTTTATATTTATTGAAAATATATTCTCTGATCATGTTTGGACATCTAATTTGTTTTGTCAGCGTGGTCAATTGTGCCACGCATCTTAAAGTGTCATTAATGAATTTTTTTCACAATTTACTTAAAAAACGGAGCTGTGCTCGGGACACACCCGTCCATCACAAAAGGTGAAAATGTNAATGTGAAGATAACACATTTTATATTTATTGAAAATATATTCTCTGATCATGTTTGGACATCTAATTTGTTTTGTCCGCGTGGTCAATTGTGCCACGCATCTTAAAGTGTCATTAATTAATTTTTTTCACAATTTACTTAAAAAACGGAGCTGTGCTCGGGACACACCCGTCCATCACAAAAGGTGAAAATGTNGAATTTTTTTCACAATTTACTTAAAAAACGGAGCTGTGCTCGGGACACACCCGTCCATCACAAAAGGTGAAAATGTTTTATTCAAAATGTTTGGCGATTTGTAGGTTACCATGTTTAATGGCAGTTCAAACTGACAGTTTGAAAATTTCGTGCTGGATTGATAAATTTAACTAAAACTTCAAACCAACTATCTTTAAAGTCATAACTGAGCACAATTTTGTAGATAAAACAAATGAAAAGATTTACTTGGACGGCAGAAATATTAGAAAAGGAAAATTATTTACATGTTCACATACTAGTATCCTTATGACCAAAATGAAATACTGTTCATTTTGCAACGTCGCATTAATGCAATGCAAAACAGACCTAAGTACAGCATTTTTAGTTTAAACATGGAAAATTAAATATATAAATGTATATATAATAAACTCAAAACAATTTATGAAAATGAATAAAATTAACATTTTAGATGCTACAGATACATATAGTCCATTTACGGTTACTTCACGCGTTTCTGAAGCCCTGCTAAATTTCTACTTTTGGTTACCAATTACGTATCCTTCAGCTACACGTAAACATAAACACTGCCATGTGACTTATACGTTTTAACTTGTAATGATGCAATAATATTAATTATCAAGGTTCTAGCCGCGGTTCATTTTCTTTCGTTTAGCGGGGCTTGGTAAAATATTATTGGGATTTGAAATTAAAGCAGTGGGAGTTTGTTTATCATGGTAGTTCGTTTATCGGGCAGCCNTGGTAAAATATTATTGGGATTTGAAATTAAAGCAGTGGGAGTTTGTTTATCATGGTAGTTCGTTTATCGGGCAGCCGTTTGCCGTTTCAGAAATCGTAGTTTTTATTAGCGTCAGCATTAGTAGAATAGAAGCTTTTCCGACTGCATTGACAGTTTTTGTTCTGGAAGCTTTGGATTATTTTTTACCGACGACGCAGTTCAATATGGCGTGGTTACACACGCCACGCCCTTATTTGGTCACGGTTGGTGGCATCCTGAGGTGAGGAGTAGGGTAGCCACGAGCGACAAATACTCCATGTGCATATCGCCACCCAGCAGTCGATAACCAGCGGTAGAAAACCAGCACTCTCTGAGGCTGCATCAGGCGTGGCAAATAGCCCCCACACCAGCAACTTAAACCTGCAAGACGTGAAATAAACAAACCACTGTGGCGCTGTTATTTTCGTTTGTTTGCCTGAAACCTGTTTGTACTTGGCATATCTGGTTTTATGTGAACCATTTCATGTGATTGATAAATAAAAGTAAAGGAACAAATAAACCGGAACTTGACTTTATTTTCATTGGCGTCTTTTTATAGTTTCATGTTTCTCCGATTGAGCTAACAGAGTTGTAACGTCCATTCGTCAATACTGGACGCGGCATCGTTACAAATAGTCCGATCCATTGTTTACTGTTTACAGCTGTTCAAATAATTCTGTCATATTTAAAGAGCTATTACATACGAATATTCACAATTTAGGCCTATAACCAAATTCAGGTCAGTTTTATGACNCGTCATATTTAAAGAGCTATTACATACGAATATTCACAATTTAGGCCTATAACCAAATTCAGGTCAGTTTTATGACTTTTTAACAATGTCTGTATTGACGATAGTTATTATTTTATATTGTTAACATATTTTTTATACACTAGTTAGCACATAACATATAATACTCGTTAATATTTTGCAGTGACTGTGCGTAATCCTGTTACAATTGCGGGGGAAATAACTGTAATATTTAACCTCTTGTTATTAATGTGGTTTTGGGTTATTTCATTAAAAGGATGGCCTTGGTTGGAATAAATATTAAAACGAAGGAGCAACCAGTCCAACGAAAAAGACAGTTAATTTAAACACTCAACTCGTGTTTCTTATTTTTGAACGTAGCAGTGGCAATCTTAAAAGATAGTGGTGACCATGCACACAAATAGACCTACCGTAACTTTTATTACGCTCATATTTCTTTGCATGGGTACTTAGTNATAGTGGTGACCATGCACACAAATAGACCTACCGTAACTTTTATTACGCTCATATTTCTTTGCATGGGTACTTAGTTTTTACTAGGTTTATTTAATAATTTATTTAAAAATTTTCTTGCTGGACTTAGTAATTTGTTGGAATTGTGGCAAACATTCAGATCACAAAAATGTAAGCACGTTACACAATTGTGTTTCAAACACCTAGGATGAAGTTACGTTGTTGTAGATAAACAGACGTGTAATTAACTTTGTCATAAGAACTGTTCACGGTTAGTGACATACGTTACGGTATATTTATTACTGCCATGGAAACACAGATTTATCACATCATCATAACTTGCCAAGGTAGGTTTAAAAAACATGTGTACAAACTTGATGCGTTAATTTCAAGTATTTTTCACAGCAATAAAAATAAACTCTTTGTTTAGCAATAACAATATACCATGTCATCATGTCATGTTGCCACTCGCCACTTCTGCCAACTTCAGATTCGTAACCCTCCCACCATCACATCTAAAAATATTATTTTAAGTATTGTTACATTAAAATCTCTTTTCAGTTATGAATTACAAATTCAAGAATCATTATTTTTTTCTGTAATAAGTATGAAATATGCTAAAATTGAAAACTTGTAAACTTTTCCTGCTTCTACTAGCAGTGCGAAACTTCCCGAGAGTGAGAGAGACAGACACAGAGAGGGTGACAAGCTCTGCTCCGCCGACAGTTTCTTGCTTGGCCATAAAAAAACACCATGTCGCTAAGATCTACGCATCATATTTTGTGCTGATGTTTTTAACTGTAACAATAAAATATGTTTCCATCAGGGTTGCCCAAAAATTTTAATAAGCAACATTTAATTTACAAATAGCATACCAATTAACTTGGTTAAAACAATATTTTAACTGTGATCTATTTCCTACTAGCCGTTGCCAAAACATTGCTGCTCTCACTGTTTTTAATTTGTATTGAATAATAAATACAAATTACAAGTTATAGAAGATACTATTGTAAAGTTTCATGTATTC
The DNA here is from genome assembly GCA_002778355.1 of Clitarchus hookeri. Lineage (NCBI taxonomy): Eukaryota > Metazoa > Arthropoda > Insecta > Phasmatodea > Phasmatidae > Clitarchus > Clitarchus hookeri. Next base: position 73,327 of record NQII01006791.1, on the reverse strand, counting down.
ACATATATAATACTTTTAAAGTTAATCAGTGTTATATACTCGTGGTACACAAGTTATTTAAAGAAAAAAACAGGTTAATGTATTGGGTGATTTTCAAAGGTTTGTTTCAAAACATCCGAAGAAACCTTGAATGTACTATAAGACGCTATTTCTTCTTACCTCCAAGGTATTATCACTATTCAAACAACGTAAAACCACACTATTTTGGTACAGTATTATGCTGCTACTTCATTAACTAAATAGGTCAATATGAACATTAACTTGAGGGTGTTAGTAGATAGGAAAGTGCGAAGATCTGTCTTTCTATGGTTGTGTTTTGTACATACAGTAAGTACAGAAGTTGTATCATAACAGTAGGGAATGTCAATCTGCATGTAGTTTATACTTTCAGACAGGATCAAAAACTCTGTTGTGCACTTTATACAGTGCTCTCTGTTTACAGTATTCACCCGAAAATGTTACTCTGAATGTAAGACGACCCACATAACATGAGATCATGTTACAAGAAAAATAATTTTCTTGCTTAGAAAGTTATTGCATAAAATCACAAATAAATGGTGAATCACTGTTATTTTTTTCGGCTTAAATAGGTGCATAAAATTCAAAATACTAAATGACAGATTGGTGCTATAAATAAACTATAATAAATAGTCTATAATAAATCCTTAATAATTAATTTTTTTTTAAACCTTAAAAAATACATATGGCATATTATTTCAGCTGTTTTCTTTCAGCAATTACCGGAAATTTTTTCCGGCTTTTGTTTACCAACTTATGTTTACAGTCACTGTTTCAGAAAAAAATATGGCACATACTAAACACTAGAAAGAAAAATGCACAGGTAGTGTCACCCATATGGAACCAATTTACTGCAGGTCGTTAGTAGTTCGGAACACGGCCATGGTGTGAAAGTGTAAGTAGTGCACACTACTTTTATACCATGTTTATATGAAAAATATATGTATTTACACATGATGTGATTGGCAGTCGAAGGGATATATAAACATTGTGTGTTATTGTAGGTTGAAACAGTTTGCTGTAAGGTGAAAGTAATAACCCAAGTCTTATTTTTGGGTGAATACGATATTTATGTTGACCTTCATTTCAGAAAATGGCCGAGATAACCGGTTCCACTGCATACGAGAGGTTCACAGCTTCTCAGATAGCAANTGACCTTCATTTCAGAAAATGGCCGAGATAACCGGTTCCACTGCATACGAGAGGTTCACAGCTTCTCAGATAGCAAAGCTATACCAAACAAGGCCATCCATCTATAATAACACAGAGGTGAGCTATGTGAAGAATTAAATACTTTTATGTGTGTACAAATAATTTTTCAGGATTACAAGTTTTTGGTACATACAGTATACATACAATTTATTTAAATGCTTTCTTTAAAATATAGGTTTGCTAATATTCTCTCTCTTCTTTTACCTCCTTTGAAAAATGCTTGATAACAGAGAAAACTGGTTAAAAGAATGTTTATTACTGTAGAGTCTATTGTGCATCATGAATATTTTTAATTTTCAGTAGATGATATATTTGAGGTACTGATTTTGTGGCATCAAATTTCAGCCCAGGGGCCCAATTTTTGATACTATCAGAATTATTCCTCTAGAGGAATGACGTCATTTCGCTATAGGAATGCCTAAAGCCAATTTTTAACGCTCAATAGTGGAATTGTATTACCGGAATCGAGCAGAGAAGTGTCAAAATGAATCTGACAGCAACGTAACTGCCGGAATTTTCGTTCCTTTATAGATTTGAGGTTAATATAAATATAATTAAGATAGGAAAGTAAAGAGTAAGTAGATATGTTATCACACATCAAATTATAATGGCGTAAATATTTCTGAAAAAATTGTGTAAACAAAGTTGGTACGTGAAATCATGTAAAAAATAACACAAACAATTGAAACATAAAACAAATAAGGAAATCAATTTTGCAAGAAATGCTGCAGCTGTGAAAAATAGTTATTACTGTGAATCAAAAATAAATAAATTTGTTTCGGACAGGCAAATGTTTGTGAAGATTTTTTATAGTATATAGTCATAGCCTGGATGGTAGCGTAGTTTTTGTAATGGTATATTTACACCAGTTTTCACTGTATTATTAGTGAGTGAGTGAGTGAGTGAGTGAGTGAGTGTGAGTGAGTGTGAGTGAGTGTGAGTGAGTGTGAGTGAGTGAGAGAGTGAGTGAGTCAGTCAGTCAGTCTGTTAACGTCAAGGTCTTGAAACGTTTTACAGTTCCTTCTTTTAGATAGTTATGGTAACCTAATTAAAATATAAAAATCCTCTCAAATATATTATTTATTTGTACTAACCCTATATATCGGTNGTTGAGTTGAGTTGAGTTGAGTTGAGTTGAGTTGAGTTGAGTTGAGTTGAGTTGAGTTGAGTTGAGTTGAGTTGAGGTCTTGAGACGTTTTACAGTTCCTTCTTTTAGACAGTTATGGTAACCTAATTAAAATATAAAAATCCTCTCAAATATATTATTTATTTGTACTAACCCTATATATCGGTNCAGTTATGGTAACCTAATTAAAATATAAAAATCCTCTCAAATATATTATTTATTTGTACTAACCCTATATATCGGTAATATGTGTAAACTCTTAACGTGTTCTTTCAGTTGTTTAGTTATTTTCTTTGGTAATAATTGGCATTATATCATCAAGGATATATTATTTTAAGGAAAAAACTAAACTGCATGAAAAATAAGACTTCCTGTGTTACCTATGTCTAACTTCATTATTTATAATATCAAGTCTTGTCGTCACTGTAGATATGTTATTTTTATGGTAATTGTAATTGCTTACCCCAGATTATCTACTAATTACTAAAAGATATCTTTGTGTATTTTAAAACAAATATTTTTGCTGCCACCGGTTTTAATGTGATTGGGTTCAGCTTCAGTGATTACACATGAAGTACAATGATGCCAAGTTGTAAAATTGATTCTTCAAAGATCCTATACAATTCATTAGGCACACATTTTGGCATTTTGACACTCGCTACCAGAATGGATGTCAATCTATTAGAGAATTTATTCAAAAGTTTTATAAATTGGGCTCCTGGAGTGCAAAGTAATGAATGTCAAAAATGTGTAAAACATAATGTTTTCTTTTGTAGAGGAATGTATATTTTTGAGGGATTGAGGAGGGGGAGGAAACTGATTGGGTTTTATAGAGAACTCCTATTTGGAGTTATTGTGAAACCTTACAAATCTAAAATACTTAGGTCTGTAAACTGGTTATGGTATATTCACACTTTCTGGTTAAAACCTTGGAAAAACACCTNTTTTTTTTTAATATAAGTTATAGAACTTTTGTAATTAATATGAATCGAAAACTTAGACAAAAAAGGAAAGTTGTTGATGACTAGAAAGAAATAGTTAATAAAGTAAAACAACATTAAATTTAGTTTTTTTGTGTAATATTTAAAGTAAGCATTTATGTCACATTTAGGTTTCCAAGATTGAAACATGTCATTGTCATGTATTGAATAAATATAGTTATCTTTAAATATTTTTGTCCAGCGCACAAATACAGTGTGTTGGTCTCCCATTGATGTTTTCTTCCAGACTTTTTACATTTTATTTACATGTGGTGGAAGGATACGTAGTAAGTAGCCTGAAATAGAACTTTATCATGGCTTCGGAAAAACTGGAAGTAATCATGAATAGACTATACCATTGTAACTTATACCACAGACCTTTAATCTCTCTCTTTCCTCAGAAAATGACCAGGAAGATTTTAGAGCTAAATGGAAATTTTAAAAAATTGCTTATAAAAATTTGGTGTTACATGTGTCGCTGGGTTTCCCAGGTCCATTGGATCTGTTGTGCCATCTCATGAGTAAGAGGGAGTCATTAAAATTGTTGGGAGAAAGATAATGGAATTAATCAATCACTACTAGGTTATCTTGTTTCTGTGGCTGCTGATAGACTATAGATAGAAGCAATATTTTGTTAAGTTATTTTAAGGAAAACCTCATTTTAAAAAATACCAGATTTTTGTGTTATTGGTTTTATTATAGAAAACTTGTACATTGAAATTTTATTTACTAAAATAATGCATTATTAGAGCCAAAATTTTACTATGTTATTTTGATGCAAATTTTATTACTAAGTATTGTAGACCAGTTCATAATTTATCCTAATATGCATATTTGCATAATAATTTTTAACTTTATACAACTGCATAAACAAGAGTAAGCATTTTATTTGAACTAAAATAACAGAGTAAAGAAATCACTTTTAGGGTTTTTAATTTTTTTTTTTATAACTCAGGGTAGATTCTTTTGTCACAATTTTACATGAATGGCTTGGGTAAGATTTTATAGAGGAAAAAACATTCAGTCATGGAAATGAAACTATTTTTATATCTGCTTACACAATTTTGCTTCACTCATAAAATTATTTTAGTCTTATCTACACTGCATGTGNGAAACTATTTTTATATCTGCTTACACAATTTTGCTTCACTCATAAAATTATTTTAGTCTTATCTACACTGCATGTGATACTTACTGCTGGGATTCACTTATCCTGAATGACAACAATCTAAACTTATTTTTTTCCTTCACATTATCGAAAAACTAATTATTCTTATTGTCTCTTGGTTTATGAATTTTTGGATACAAATTGTTGGGTCACAGTTTTGCTGATAAAATAACATTTTTTTTTGCTAAATTTAGCTTTATTTTGTGTTTAAACTTAAATTTTGGGGTTATGCTGTGTTTTAACATATATTTCTGTGTTATTTCAGTGTATTCACTAATCTTGGCTCTAACTATACATCCGTTCTAAGGTTGTCAGTTGTGGGTAAGGTAGTAATAGTATTGGTTTGGTTATGTATGTAAAGTTTATCATTTGAAACACATGTACATTATTTAGTAGATAATTTCATCTAACTGGATTATCTCTGTATATCTACACTATAGTGATAACATTTCAGTGATAAAGCACTGTAGACAACATTCAGTGCCATGTTTGGAACTTTTTTTGTTTTCCACCCAACCATCTCTCTTCGACCAAGCTTTTAGTTCCTATATTTGGGTTAGGTGAAATAGTGTCAGATATGGTATAGAAGTGTTTGCACATATGTGCATGAGAGCATGAACATAAACATCCAAGCAGTATGCTAGTTGACAGTAAATGAGCATGGCTTTTTACCTCTGACAATTATGTATTGTTTTGCAGTGTCTAAAAATCCATGTTGCAGTAAAGTCAAAGACTTGAATTAATGCCTTGATCTAGTGAAAATTGAATGGTCACAAAAATAAATTTGTTCACCTAAGCTCTTGCTACAGTTAGCATGTTCCATGGTCTTTCGTCTCTGTCCTGTTGGCATCACCAATGATCTTTGTTTATTTAAGCTAATGTTTGGTTACTTAATATTGTATTCTTTGAAAAGCAGTTTGGAATATTAGAGGCTTAATGCTTATATTCTATTTCATAGGTTAGTTGAATTTCATACTTATACTTGCATTCAGTAGACTAAATTAATGTAGGTTTAGAAATTTAACATCAAACCATTCCTCATTAATTTTAAATAATGAAATATTGTACTTTATTTTAACACTGGTAATGTACGTTCCACGCAGGCTTTTGATGTGTAGTCAGTAGTTGTCTATTTATTTTCTGGTTATCAATGCACTTTTTTCCCCACACATTTTCTGGATTAAATATATTTTGTTTTCTTTTATAAGAGATCACCAAGAGAAAAAATTATAAAAATTAACTGTAGTCTTGCAACATGTTCTATGTCATAACAAGTTACATATTAAAAATTAAATCTCGGAAAGAAGCTACTTAAAAAACAGATTAATCCAAAATCGCATCTCTTTGTCCTTAAGAAATGCAACTACTTTCCATAATTCACTGCCATTTTTATTAATGCAAAGCATTTACTTTAGATGTTCGTTTCATAAGTTTTCAATTTCAGTTAAACAAGAAGCATATAAATTATTTTGCCATTGTTGTGATGATAAATAAAATTTGGTTCCAGCGTATCTCGCTGGTGAGTAGTTTTGCGTGCTCTCTGTTCATGGGCGACTACGCGGACATTGACCACTCGGATGGCTCTGGGATGAACCTTCTCGACATTCACACCAAGCAGTGGTGCAACACACTTCTGGATGTGAGTTTTGCTGCAAGAAATTACACCTCTGCTAAATGGTTCATACCAGCGGTACAGCTAAAAAGAGTCTTGGAATATTTTTACTTTCACAGGTTTCTTCACTCTAGCCTACAGTCCTCACCCAATCATTTTTTTGGCATTACCTCTGCTCTTTTGATTTAGTCAAACTTCATTCATACAAACCTGAAGGAACCATAATTTTGGCACTTAGTAATAATAAAATTAATATTTAAGAAAAAAATTTACTGTTATGGATTAGCATAAATTATGGTACCTGATATGCAACCAATTGCATCATGCATTTCTCTATTTATCCTGTACAGTACCATAAATATTCTCTAATAGGGGTTGTGATGATATAATGGCAAGTACATTAAGAGTTTGACTGTACAAGATATGATTCTTGAGAGTTGTGTTGATCTTGAACGTGGCTGGTGGTCGCTGACAGGCGACAGCCCCGGAACTGGTGTCCAAGCTGGGCTATCCCGTCCCCAGCTACAGTGTCCAGGGGACGATAGCCAAGTACTTTGTGGAGCGCTTCGACTTCAACCCCGACTGCAAAGTTGTGTCCTTCACAGGGGACAATCCAGCATCCCTTATAGGTAAGCCACTAATAACAGTGACAGAATGTAGAGTAAGTCTTGCTACACAGTTGTTTCAGACGAGAGTGACCATGCATTGCTATAACATTACCAAAACCGTGCTATACAATTTTTATTGTATTCTGTAAAGTGTTTCTGCTAGCANACCATGCATTGCTATAACATTACCAAAACCGTGCTATACAATTTTTATTGTATTCTGTAAAGTGTTTCTGCTAGCACATTTTAGTACAGTATGGAAATGTTAAGTTTTTTTACTTACAAACTTAATATTTTAAATAGTAGAATGAGTATTAAGTAATAGGTTCTTGTTTGTACATAGAATCTTACCAAACCAACCCCACCCCTCACGGTTTTCAGAAATAAGGTAATTATGACAGGTCAGTCGCTATAAATATTATGGAGAATTTCGTACTAAGTTTGACGCACCTCTACCCCTTATACATAAATATTTACAATTTTTTTTTCATGAAATTTGTGTTCAAAATTCTCTATTGAAAAAACAATAAGTCTTTTGAAACTGTAAATCAGAAAAAATGATAGCTGAGAGACTTATACTTAACTTCCCCTTGTCTCCCAAAATGTAAAAAATTGAAAGCAGTGCGAGGTTTTATTGAGCATAAGAAGTAAATTTTCAATTGTCACTGGAGTAAAATCAACAATATTACTGCAAGGGATATTTATTTAATTGAATAATCGGACATCTTCAGAATAAAATGATACCACAGAATGGTATTTGCTACCTCCCTTGTTGCCAACCATTTACAAAAACCTTAAAATTAGACATAGTCTACTTTTTCAGAGCAAAAATTCAATTTTTAAGAATCTCTTGGGAAAATATATTAATTTATATTAATAAACAGACATCTTCCGAATAAAACAATGCCACAGAAGCGTATCTGCAACCTACATTGTTGCCAAAAATTATAAATACTGTAACATTGGATGCTGTGCACTTTTTTGTACCACACTTACAAGCAAAACGAAAGTTTAATTGTTTATGCCCCACACAAAACCTAACTCGTGGACAAAACTTAAATTACAAACCTCGGTTTCGAGATATGGCCAAACTGCACTTTGAATTTATACTATACACAAATACTACCTTCAGAAAACCAGGTTACTGAAACTCTGGTTTCAACTGATGGTATAATTGCACTGAAGGTCACATCTGTCTTATGTCTGATGAACCCCAAGTCATGAACCCAGTAAAAGGGAGAGCGATGGGAGGAGGGAGGATAAGGCTGGAAGNGGGTGAGGATAAGGTTGGAAGTGATGAAGCTTGAATGTATCTGGATCTCATCAAGTGTGATGGACTAGTGGAGTAGTGGAGGCCACAAAGGGAGGAAGACTTGTGGTTGCACAGTCCAGAGTTGTAAAGTGTGTATTTGTGAGTCAATTTGTAGGTTTCCACGTGACTGATGGCATTTATAAAAAATAAGCATAATAAGCCATCAACGAAAGTAATCAAAAACCCAACAGGATGTGTGTACTGATACTGGAAATATTTTTACACTCTGAAAATACTGAATATACTGGAATTTATATTTCAATACTGGAATTTTTTGGTGGTTGCCTTCATGAAATGAGAACTACCGAATTGCCTCTTTAAAAGGCATCTGCGTGCATCTGTAATGCAAATCAGTTGTATTAATAGGTTTTTTGAAGGGTACATGGCCATATAACGCCACACCGTTCAAGTACGGTTTTGGTAACAAATCGTGGTTACATCAGAATGCACTGTTTACTATTGTTTTAACACCACAACAGACACACAATGCTGAGCTGCATGCATGGTTATGAAAAAGATGGCAGTTTATGTTTATTATGTGGATACATGGTTGTAAACTCATCTTTGTTTNTTGCATGCATGGTTATGAAAAAGATGGCAGTTTATGTTTATTATGTGGATACATGGTTGTAAACTCATCTTTGTTTGTTGAGATAGTATTTCAACTGTGTCATCTTAAACACAATTGATTCCTTGCTATATCTTGTCTGACACTGGCTATAAAGGTTGACACGTGACGCGTACTGGCATAATAATAATAATTTACGACTCGGCCTCATCTTCATGTGACATCACCCAGAGCAGGGTTTTAACCCAGGACTACTTGCTTCTAGTGCCAACCAGCACACCCTTAGACAAGGGGCATTCAGGACACTGCAGTCGAGGCCATCTATGCTATTATGTCAGACTTCAGATGGCCAGTAATCACCCCCGCGTGAGAAAGAAGCCAGCCACGAAGCCCAGCACTGCCCCTAAGCTCACGGGAGCGATGTAACCTGCACATAAGGATACTGCCACTTCCAGCCTCCCCTAAGTGGATGTGACCGCGCTGCTAAGGGAGGAGCTCTAGCCCAAAGATACCCAATCAGCCGAAGGGAGCAGCAGCCGGCCGACTGTATACGCCGACGCGCAGTCCCAAGATGTCAGTTGTATACTCGGCAGCTCGCTCCACCACCTCATGTGGTGAAGCTCTCTGCCTACCGCTTTCCCACAGGAGAGATGAACCAGCCTTCCAGAAGTCTTTCAGACCTTTGCTCAGCAACCCCCGAAGAAGTCTTCGACCCTCCTTACACTCACTACCACTTTGGTAGTGAACCGCTGAGTCCCTTCTGGACAACAGTATAGATTAGTTGGGGTAAATTGTTGTAATAGCTACCTAGCCTTTTCTGCTCTTGTTTAGTTTTGCCCCAGATCCCCTTCTCCTGTTTTACCGTAGCTTTTTCTGCNAGCTACCTAGCCTTTTCTGCTCTTGTTTAGTTTTGCCCCAGATCCCCTTCTCCTGTTTTACCGTAGCTTTTTCTGCTGGTTTCAGTTCAACTGATAGCTAGGAGATAGTACAGGACACCGTGTCTAGTCCTCTGGGGAATAAACACGTATTCNAGCTACCTAGCCTTTTCTGCTCTTGTTTAGTTTTGCCCCAGATCCCCTTCTCCTGTTTTACCGTAGCTTTTTCTGCCGGTTTCAGTTCAACTGATAGCTAGGAGATAGTACAGGACACCGTGTCTAGTCCTCTGGGGAATAAACACATATTCNCGGTTTCAGTTCAACTGATAGCTAGGAGATAGTACAGGACACCGTGTCTAGTCCTCTGGGGAATAAACACATATTCTTACCTAAACTCATATGCTTATTCTAGGGTGATTGTGACTTCCATCCTCGTAGATATCAAACCCAGGAGAAGCAGGAGACTGCATCTTGAAACCACTTTGCTGAAACTAGTTTAGGACTGCGGGCAAGTCTTAACCGGGCGCACGTACGTCACAAATCATCAACCAGTAAATGACCACCCATACTGTGAACCAGGTACGCAAAGGTACCTGATGTGCACGTAAGGCAGAGTTGCGACCACTAGGAACACACGGGATGAAGCGGCTAGACATCCAGATCAGCTAAACCACTCCATCCACCGCATTGAACTTCGCAGGTTGGATTTACAGGACTGATTCTGGTCGGCCCAACCCTTCTGGTTATACTTTTATCCAGGGAACTCGTCGCCTGCTCCTCCTTCGTGTGGTATACCATAGTACTTTCCCTTATGCCCTTCACTCATAGAGGCGGTGCAAGGTGGAGAGCTAAGAGGACAGCTACTGCCTCTAAACCTAGTAATTTGCTCTGCAACCCATTGCAGTCTGCCCTCAGCAGCCCCTCTTCACGGGACCGAATTCACGCCGCCTGACAACCGGCGAGGCCTAATCTCCCAGTTCCTCCTAGCTCCCGTTTTCAGCCACCCCAGAAGATTGCCGGAGAGCCTCACCCGCTCGTAGAACGCCTACGGCTGGGCCTTCAAGTGCCACTGGGTATCGCCTCCCCCNATGGCTCTACCGTAAGTGCACAAAGGTACCTTTGTGTACCTGGTCCACAGTATGGGTGGCGATGTACTGTGTGGTGTTTTGGGTGACGTACATGAAGTCTCGTTCCAGCCAGCAGTCGCCGAGCCAGGATCTACCCCGGGTGAAGCCCACTGCAGGTAAAAGAGTGCCTTTGTCCAAACCGTCAGTGCGTAGAGCTGTCATCACTACACCTGACTTTATGCTGTGTCGAAGGACTACACACCCCACCCTATACCGCAGCAGGGTTACCAATAGGTGACAAATAATTCAAACTCCCGCTCAGCGAGTTTAGCCAATGTCTCTGTCCGGCACCAAAGACGAGGTATGGAAATTTTGCTGAGAACATCCAGTTGGCAGATGAAAGCCTGCCAGTCCTCCAACACATCTCATGACACACCCAACAGTTAGAGGGTTTGGAGGAAAATCTTAGCTCGAATAGCTGGAGTAGGCCACCCTAGTTGGTCATACAACGTAGTAATGTCTGAAAGAATAGCTCTTTGGTGACTGTTGTGCTGGCTGGTTGAATATTATATGTAAACATTCAACCTCAGTCCCACTGGAGACCAATTACCTTTATCGCTTCACTACAGTGGAACCGCGTTATAACGATAGTCGACAATGGCAAAATAAATTATCGCTATAGCGAGGAGTTATCGTTATGACAAAATTTACCGTGCCCGGGAATTTTTTTTATTGTATTTGCCCTTTTAGATCCCGTGTTTTAAGAATGCTGTTAACTATGCGTATGCAGTGACAAGTTAGTACGAAAAAATCTACGTCTGAGAGCAGCATTATGTAACGACCAGCAGACGGGACGTTGTTTCCTCCTCCATTCTTTTTCCCTTCCCCAAAATTTGAGCAGCGGCGGCAGGGAGTTCGTTGCCTACCAATCAGCGTGATACTTCACNTCCTTTCAAAACATGATGTCTCCCCAGTCTGTCCGCTTCCTTTCTTCTTCTGCACCATGCCACTCCTATCTTAGCTAGCCACACCACACTTGTCCAATGTGTAGATGCGTTTCATTTCCGTAACATTTTGTTCCAACTCGCAGACAACACATGCATCAGTTCAAACGTAAACAAATGTAGCTTTATGGTAGGTTAGAAAAATATTTAGACAGTCAGGAATAATATTTTTAAGGATTTTAAAAATGTCAACATTGAAAACAGATACTTACAACCAATGAAAAACTTATGATTTTAACTTGTTTTACTGTAGAAAAGTGAGAATTAACGGCATATGTTTCCAATTTGTTTACTTACTTAGGCACAAAATTTACATTAACTTAATTTTCCACTACTTTTAGCATGCAGAATTCATTGTTTTGTACACTTGTAATAACATCTCATAGATAGTACTTTACAATTGCATACATATCATATTGATATGTATGCTCAAATCAATAGTATAATTTACACAACAGTACGAATATTTTACAAAATTAGGCTCACTTCTTAAAAAAAACAATCAAGTGTTGTCTGCTTTTCCCTACAAATGTTGTTTTTCAAAACAAAATCTTCAACACATTGAAATCTTGCGAAGTTTGAAACAGAAGCATTTGAGAATTTGTAGAAATTGCTCAGTACGTCCAATGCTTCTGCTACAGCCGACTTAGTTGGTTGCTGCGGAATATCTACATCTACGTTTCCGTCACCATTCTCACCNTCTACATCTACGTTTCCGTCACCATTCTCACCCTCTGAACTGTTGTTGCTCTCTTTGTGTGTTATGTCAATTATCTCTGCGTCTGTCATTTGCCCACAAACATCAACATAGGCATCTACTTCCACAAAATCTTTGTAGCTGATATCTGTGCCCATCTTTTCTTTCAGCACCCCCCAATTCTCGGGTTCTTCTAAAGCCGGAAACGGTTTTGCCGCCTCTTCATCACTGGACAATTAGAATCCGGCATGTTTAAAGTAACCTGCAATTGTTTAGGGTGTTATTTTTTCCCATGCTACAGCTATTGCACGGGTGGCATCAAATACATTCCATTTGACCATTTCCTTCCCCATGTCCACTTTCCGCAGCAAATAATGCACCAGCATTGTGCGCGGAGATGGTTTTTCACGTGGCGGAAAATACCTTGGTAAAGGGGTTGCAGTACACTTGTAGTGTTGGGCGGTAGGAAAACAACCTCCACATTCCGTAAGGTCACGACAGGATGTGCGGGGCAGTTATCGACAAACAAAACTACTTTGCGATTTCGCACCCCATCCTAGCGTCAAAATACTGAAGCCATTTTTTAAAGAGTTCAGATCGTCCACGCCTTTTTGTTTGCGTCGTACGTGCATGCGATGTTGCGTACACCACGAAATGTGCGCTGCTTTGCATACTTTCCTATTACAAACGGCTTGAGCTTATCGCTACCATCCATGTTGGCGCATAGAAGCAGAGTAAGACAATCTTTATTTCTTTTACCACCAACACAACGATCATCTTTAACTGCAAGCGTTTTATCAGGTAAAAGGTTGTAGAAAATGTTAGACTTGTCTGCATTATATACATCGCGGGGTTGATATTGTGTTAGGAATCCTTCCAAAACTGGCTTCCAGTTGCTTACAGATTCTTGATTAACTGCTCCTGCCTCATCCGATATAGCATGCTGTGCTATCCTACTTCTTTGCTTGAAACAATGCAGCCAGCCCTCACTACAATTATAAAGTCGTCAATGTTCATTCCTAGTGCCAATTCTGATGCTTTGCCTTGAGTATAGACCCACTGATTGGTAAGCCTGCAGAACGCTGCTGACTGAACCATTTGAACAATGCTGACTCTAAATCTACATGCTGTGCAGTTCTAAGTTTTTTAATTCCCAATGGTGTATTCTGTTGAAGAACAGCGTCCTTGATCTTCTCCTTGTTTTTCAAGATAGTAAAAAATGTTGATGGTGGAAGGTTATATTATCTTCCAATTTCACTTTTACTAACATTACCATCCTCGCACTCACATATGATTGTAAACTGTGTTGCGATGTCGAGTGTTTTTCCTTTATTAGCACACACTATAATTTAAATAGAACTTAAGTTCACAAAAACCGTAACACACAAAGCTATGCTCACAATTTAAATCCGCTCAGCACAGGATATCAAAAACTTGCAAACTACCATATTTACTGGAGTATAGCGCGCCCTTTTTTCCCCAAAATAAAGGGAAAAAATTTCCGAGGTGTGCGCTATACACGAAAAAAAAATTAAGGAAGGAGTGGTAGTCGTAAATTGTCCGGAAATGTTTAGAGGAAAGTGTAGCGGAATAGTCTGTTATCTCATCACTCCTCTCCCTTTCTTTCTCAGCGCCTCCTTCAGTTCGCCCCTCCAGCCTTCCCCAGTAACCTTCATTACTAGTGCCACCCCTTTGGCTTATCTATGTCCCTGTTCCAACTGCTTCACGGCAGTGCTTACGCAATACATGGCCAGTAAACATGTAATTATGAATGCCGGAAGTTTATCTGCTTCTCACACTGCAAAGTTTAAGCTTTCAGTCGTAAAATATACTGAAGAAAATGGAAATTGTGCTGCGGCTCTGCAATTTGACGTGGCTGGTCCAGTAGCTGTGACTATTTTTTATTGATATATAAAATCCGTGATAAAACGTTTATTTAAAATAATTATAACATAACTTGCAAGTAAATATTTCTCTTAACAGTGATAATGCATTATTGGTGTTTAATTAGTACACACTGCTTGCAGCGTTTCACTTTGTGTCCTTAAAAAAAGTTAACAATCAATAATGTAACCTGAACTGCGCCCAGAAACTACATGACTGTATTCAGTCCTCTTGTCAAGGTTACGTGTAGGTTGCAGCGCTATTCCACCATTCATGGCATCCTCAATCCTCATAGCTTGCATCCTGTCATGCCGCGAAGCAGAGCTTCCACATGTTTACGTTTCCCCTCCACTCCCTAAGCCACTCTGTTGCCGATCGATAAATTTCTCCAAGCCTTTGTTTATGTGTAAGGCAGAGCCAATCTCTCATGGAGCGAAGAAGGGAAGAGGCAACACAACGTTTTTTTGAAGGGTGACATTCCAAAACAAAAAAAAAACAGCACGTCGCTGCATAAAAGAAGAAAAGAAAAAGAAGCCTAGGGCTCACAGCAGTTGTAGACGTTCTTCTTTTAACGACCGTAGAGTACCATTTAGTTTACAAATATTCCTATCGCTATAGCGAAAGGCTTCCGTAACAGATTTGTGGTATAAACGAAATTAAGTACCTTTCAAATGATAGGGAAAATGACGGTGCATTTAAACTATCATAATAGCGAACGTGACGCTATAGGCCATACTCGCTATAACGCGGTTCCACTGTATTTTCTTCAAAACTCAGTGGACTGGTACTGCATCTAAGACAGCTTGGCTATTACTGGACCATTTTCTTAATTGAAAACCCCCTTGTTTTAGGAGATTTATCAGTTCCTGCTGCAACTTGAGGGCTTCTGCAACTGATGCTGCATCTGTCACAACATACTCTACAAATATGTCTTACATCATAACCTTAGCCGCCTTGGGATACAGGCCACCTTCCTCAACTGCAAGCTGTTGTAATGCTCTCATAGCCATGAAAGGAGCTGATACCCCGTAACTGACAGTGTCAAGTTGGAATTCAAATTCACATATTGGCTGATCAGGGGACTCCTGTCACAGAATTATTTGATAAGGTGCATCCCCTGGATGTACGCCACCTGTTGATACATTTTACAAACATCTGTGGTCATTACAACAGGATGAAGACGGAAATGTATAATAATGTCCACAATGTCATTTTTAAGTTTAGGTACTGTGAGAAGAACATCAGTAAGAGACCTTCCAGAAGTGGAGGCTGCTGAAGCATCAAACACCACTCTTAACTTGGTTGTTGATCTGGATTCCTTCAACACATAGTGATGTGGGATGTAATAACTAGGAGTGTGTCCAACTCCATTCTAAAGCGAATGCATGTGTCCAAGTTCTTCATACTCGCGCAAAAAATTGGAATACTCCCTTTTGGTTTCTGCCTAACAATGCAATCTGGGTTCCAGTTGATGCAACCATTTGACAGCAAAACTGCGGGAATCTCCAAACTCTGGTTCCTTTTCCTTGAAAGGTAGTCTCAGGACATATCTACCCTCTGGGTCTCGTGAATGGGTTTCAACAAAGTGACTCTCACATTAAAGATTTTATGGGCTACAATGTTGAACAGATGGTACTTCCTCGCTCTCCCAAAGCTTGCGAATGGTGTCTGTTAGGTAAGCCTCAGATAGCATAAACAGCAAAACACCACCACTGTTGTTGACGTTATTTTAACGACCATAGGTTACCGTTATCGTACAGCACACCACAATGTTTTGGCTTTTAGTGCCACGAGTTACTTAATTAAAGTATTTTCCAAACATATCACAATCACCACATATTAATGTAAAAAAAAAGTAATCTGTTACATGTTTACTAACCTTAAATAAATTTAATAAAAGTTTTTCTGTATACATTAAATCTTATCTTTACACTTTGTTATTGTTCAATTCTTCCATAGGTGAAATAAAACATTTAATGAATTTTACCTGGATTGGTTTAATGAAGTTGCAAGCAAAAGGCAAGTATTCAAAATAGAACCGAATACTGGAACCAATATTTAAATAGGCATGATGACAGTAACAAAGAAATACAAAAATAATGCTTTTAATTATTAGAATCGATAACAAAGATCGTAAAAAATATACGTAATTTCACATTAATTGTGAGATTAATATTATATTATTAAAATAAAAATACGAAATACGACAATCCGCCATGTTTTGTGAAACACCAATCACAGCGTATTACGTCACGCCTCATGTGCCTAATGTAAACATCATTGAGTTTCATAGATTTCATTCGAACTTTTCCTGTGTTAATCAATAACTCTGTTGTTTCAACAATCAAACTGTCCAGTTTTGAGTATCCATATCCCAAACCAAGGAACGTTAACGATGCATCAAGGATTTATCAAGGCAAACAGCTCTAATTTGCCGAGAGTANCGCCGTGCAAGATTTAACCACTTATTTCTCATTGTTTTGTTGTTTGGAACGTAAACGAAAACCTTGTTGGGAGTTTTTATCGATGTGTTAGTACATTTAGGCACTGCACACCACTTATACACTTTAGAATTCATTTTAAAACACAAAATAACTTAATTTGTCTGACTATTGTCGAGTATTTGTTACTGGTTGAGGTTTGTTTACGCGAGGCGTGACGTCACAAGCCGGCGCCATGACGCTTTAAGCGTTTTAGCGCGAAATTTAAAATAACTATTTTAATGGCTAATTATTGCTATTAAACCTTAATTTCCTGGAAAAATTATAGATTTTTAGTAAATAGTGGAAGCGTAAGAACATTATTTAATGTATTTTAAAAAATTGTCATCATGCCTATTGTAGAATCGGTACCGGAACCAATATTTTTTGTTATTCGACCCATCCCTAGTTTTAAGTGATCTTTTCAAATACATGTTCACCGACAGTGACATTGCAAAAAAGTTCCAAATTTACAAAGACAAACTAGGCTATGTGGTAACCTATAACTTGGGTCCATTATTTCAAAAAGAACTTTCAAAAACAATAATACAATATGATTTCCATGCTGTGTCATTTTACAAAAGTTTAAACGAAGTGGCACAAAAGGGTTAAATGGATGCAAGGGGTGATAAAAGGGGTAATTTACCCCTCGTAAGAGTTTTAATACAGAATGGGTTGTCTTGTAATTAATTCAACTCTTAAAGGAAATTCACAAAAATTTGTAAGAGGTTTAACAAACATATCTAGGTTTTATTTACCATGTGGCACTATCTGATTTCATAGCTAGGTAATAATTATTTTTTATTTTTCTGACAAATGTAGAGGAACTGAAATGCAAGTAGAGAAACTGTTTATTGACATAAGAATTAATTAAAATCCACAACACAGTTCCCTGTACAAGATCATGCTCTGAATCCTTAATCAAATAAATTATTGATGAGTACATTGACAAGATAGGTTTGTAATTGAAATTGGTAATATGCAGGAATGGGTGCATCTCTAATATGTATTAGGTAACAAACACCTTTATTAGATTGAGGGATGTGTGCAACTGTTGGCAGGCATGCGGTTATGGGAGGGGGATGTGGCGGTCAGCCTGGGCACCAGCGACACTGTGTTCCTGCCTCTACACACTCCGAAGACTGTCCTGGAAGGTCATGTGCTGTGCAGCCCGCTGGAGAGAGACGCCTACATGGCGCTGCTGTGGTGAGTCCTCGAGCACTGCTCTCTTAGCTGTAGCTGGCTCACAGCCACCCACACACAACAAGATCAACCTTTAAAAAATATTCCTTCTCGCAACTGAATGTAAAAATTGACTATGTAGTATGCGTAGTTGTGTTGGTAATGTTGGCAGCGACTCAGGCAGAGTATATTTTTAAAATTGGTAGCAATAGCAGTGTTTTTCCTTTTGTCTCTTGTACGTGGACATAATTACTTACTGGTGTAATTAACATGTTTGATCTGAGAATTTGACAGTTTATTTATGAACTTGTTTGTTAAGTGAAAATTATTGGTTGTGGAAGGATGCACNGTTTTATCTGAGAATTTGACAGTTTATTTATGAACTTGTTTGTTAAGTGAAAATTATTGGTTGTGGAAGGATGCACAGTAGATAAGAAAAATAAAAACTAAGCATGACTTTCTGAAACACAGTGTTATAATTTAACTGTTAATCAGCTACAGTCTATGGCAAGTGGTCCAGTTTCTGCTTTATTAAGTACAAGTTTTTGCTGTCTCTAATTTCAAAATACAGTAATATTTCCATTCAAGGTCTTTCAGTTTAGCAACTTTGACAGTTTTTTCTGATCCTACCAAAATCCTGAAAACATATTCATCATTCAGTTTAAAGACTCTTTCAGTCGGTCAGGACATTTTTTCCCAGTCCGCTGACAATTGTTTAAATGAAAGATTACTGTCTTGGAACTACAATTCTGAAATATAAAATTTTCACATACAGTGGAAATTCAATCCATTGAGCATGGATAAATCAAAAGTCCAGTGTCCACAGAAAATTTTCTGTGGTCCCGACAAAATTCCAATGTAAATAATGCTAAAAAAAAAGTCAGTTTTTGCCGAACTCAAAATTTAATTTTTACTGAATCGATCAAACAAAAATTTCTGCAGCATCGCCGAAAATTACATGCTCCGATTATTAAACAACAAAGTATTAAAAAAGGTATAAATATAAACTAGTCAAAATAGCATACAAAGTTGGTACCTATACAGTGCATTATGTACACATGCACAAATAATACTAATAGATAGAGACCTGAAAAAGTAGGTGTTATTTTCCCAAAAATATGTGTTATTTTTTCAAAAAATAGGTGTAATTTTTGTCAAAAATAGCTGCTATTTTCTTGCTACAAAAATACAGGTTTCTGCATGAGAATTGCTCCATTTTTCATCTCCTCTGTATAAAGACATACATAATTTGAGAAATATCACTTCATTCGTAAAACCTGAAATTTGCAGTGTTATTCCTATTGAAAAGCAGTGTTTTTTTTAACAATTATTTCCTTACAAAAATACCTAACTGCCAGAGAAAATACAGCCACGTTTTTAAGATAAAACTACTAGTTTCCTTTATCATCACACAACATTGAAAACCATTTCACATTTTCTTACTTAGATTTTGTATTCTGTCTGACACCTGGAACAACGGTCACAATGCACTGGCAAGGGCATACTGTTCCATGAAGAGACTAATGCAAACAATTTATACACAATTACAGAAGCACTGTTTAAAAAAAATAATAAAAGTGCCTTGTACGAACAGAAAAATTTTTTTTTTGAGAAATCTACTGTTATGTTTTTTAACTATCTGAACTTTCAACAACAGATTTTTTCATTAGGCACCATAACAAAACTTTTGTTTGTTCAAAACGTGTCATTTTTTACAGCAAATATTTACAGAGAATATGTATGATAAAAAATACAGTTAGCTGGAAGAACACAAGAGTAAAATATGTGATAATTCAATTTACAAATATATTCTACATAAATAAATGCATAAAAACACATTTTTTACAGCCGCGCCACTTTGAACAAAATAAATAATTGTTGGATAATACGTGAATATAAGCAAACTTAGCGAGCTAGTTGGTGCCAATTCCATAGATAATGTGGTGCTTGGTAGACATGAACACTACAACGACGGGGTTTCCCAGTGAACAAATAAACTTTTGCAGCGCCGGGCACTAGAATGTTAACTCAAAGTGACGCATCACTTGCGGTAATGTTATTTATGGCCGTAAACACACGTTACGGAAAGTAAAACATGTTTCCATTTATGGTGATATATCAAAGAAATCTACTGACCAACTCTGAGTGCATTCATATTCGAATATGCAAAAAAACACAGAGGACATCATAAGAAGCAACTGTGTGACATAAAACAATAATTCGCGAAAGTACTATAGAATTTTGTACAATTCGTGAATTATAACTAAAATTCTCAAATATCCTAATTTTTAGTTTTTTTATGAAAAAATTCTTGTTTATACTAGGGATGTAATGATTCCACTTTTTTTTCCATTCTCAAACTCAATGCCGATACCACTCGTTTCTCTATTCCAACAATCGCGATTCTTTTAATTACAGACAATTACTTTACAGAACTAAATACTGTATATGAGGGTGTGAAATTTAATTATTTAAACTAGGCCTATTACTAACAAATAATATAACACGAATAGTGGAAGTATATTCACATGAAATTCCAAAAAAATTCAAAAGACACATATGAGATACCTCAATATTGAAAACATACGTATACAGTGAAACCTCTATTTTTCGTTTTTCATGGGACCTACTGAAAAAAACTCAGCATGCGGGAAAACTCAACCTGTGGACCACTCTCCTCAAAAAGTAAAACCTAACCTCAAAAAAAAAATTTATTTTCATCGTTGGGTATACTGAGTTGATTGCCTGTAATGAACAGTGGGCATATCTTAAATACTGGATGAAAAAACATATTTAAATCATTCAATATAAGTATTTTACTATAAAATATTGAAATGCACTTAATTTCAAAAATCTGCCGAATGTTTACATAAAAATTCACTAAATTTCTACCAAATGTAAAAAAAGTGGCAAAAATCAAACAAAATTTACTAAAAACAATGATTTAAAATAGAAATGTGCTAAAAATTGTTAAAATGTAAGTACAGTAATAAAGTATTATACGTAGTTTCATCGTAATAATGCTGCATTTTATACTTTTTACTCTTCTTTGGAGGCAAATTTAACACCGTTTTTTGAGTTTAACATGTAAAAATCTAATTTTTTGAAAATTATTTTTTACTTTGCTAAAAATTCCGTTGTCCGCTAAATGTTTTTAAATTTCGCCAAATTAAACGCAGTCTGCTAAGTTGACAACACTCGCCATCTTGTGCGGCAGTTGATATCACTGCATTACTCTTAAAAAAAGTTACTCGCGTAATTTTATCTTAACATAATTAATCAGTGAAAACATACTGTTCCCCTTTAATGCTGGTAATTTACATGGTTATTTACCGTACTGACCTAAAAATGATTACGTTTCCATTGCGGAACGAGCGTAAAGCTCAAATTCGTTCCATCCATTATGAATGTCTGGTTCTGGTCCGTACCACATCCATTAAACATACGTGTTTTATTTGCGCGAATATTCGTTTGTTGACTTGAAACAAAGAAATGCCTGTAATTATTATGTTTTACCTGCTTTTCGACGCGAGTTATTTAAAACAAATAGTAATTGAATTATCAAAAATAAATTACATGGTTGTTAACAATTCCAATGTTTTATGACAACTAATTGTGTATACTAGCATTTGAGGTTAGGGAGTGTCTGTTTACCTGCTCTTGGCGCTACCGAATTTCAGTAGTACCAGTTTTAAGATAGTTTTTTCACAGGTAAACAATAGTTCCGAATATATTTTGGTTTTCGGACAGAATATCTGATCAATGGATGTGGGTAAATTAATGATTTATGGCGTAGTATGCTGGTTTTATAAACATTGTTTATATAGGCTATTTGTTGGAACCATCCAAAAAAAATCTACTGATACGGGAAGTCGACATAAACGGGAACGCAACAACGAGGTTTCACTGTATATATATATATATAAATACACATATATGTTTCGTCCACATAGTTTATTCGAAAATATTTCCAAACCTCACTTGACATGATAAATGTTCACCAACACAAGAAATTATTAAAAAGTTTGCAAGCATGATATTTTTAGTAGTAAAATGTGTGTACATTGACACAAATTTACTCAAATTAACTTTCAGTGGAAGTTTTAACGTCCGAGAACACACGCTTTGAATCACATAGTACAACTGCAATTACAGCCAAGTATCATCGGGCAGGTTATGAATGCAACATACCGAATCTGCATACTAACAAAGCTAATTCCTCTATCAATAACAAAATTAAAGANGGGCAGGTTATGAATGCAACATACCGAATCTGCATACTAACAAAGCTAATTCCTCTATCAATAACAAAATTAAAGAAGCTAAGTAAATTAATTATATATTTTCACATAGCAAATTTGCTATGTTTGGAGTTTGTTAACGCCCCGGCGACGAGTGAGCACAAAAAACAATTAAAAACAAACATTCCAAACCAAAAACAAAGACAATTTGCTGGCTTGTTACAAATCATTTTAACCAAACCCATATTAAAAAACACTATGTTAGATCTCAGTAAAATAGTTAAACATTTGGAGTCAAATGAAACATTCATCATGTACTAGATTATTTTTACATAGATGTTTAGGTTATTTATCGAAACTCGTGTCCCATATCAACCAGCAACCAATACTTGCAACNTAGATCTCAGTAAAATAGTTAAACATTTGGAGTCAAATGAAACATTCATCATGTACTAGATTATTTTTACATAGATGTTTAGGTTATTTATCGAAACTCGTGTCCCATATCAACCAGCAACCAATACTTGCAACTTATAGATGTCGCTTGCATGTAAGACAAATTAGTGCAAATTTGCAACCAGTTTTAGTTAATTTTTGCAATAAATACATAGTGTTATAGTTATATAATATATGACGTACAAAAATATTTTTAGCCTATGAAACAATTTTTAAATCTGTGAATAAGCTGAAGAATCTAAACTTTCTCGACAATATTTGATTCATCAAATCATAATTGCTTATGTAAAGAGTCGATACAAAGCTTCTGGCACGAAACCCAACTTGTATTTTAGTTGGAACAACACATACAGACGTGAACATAAATTTTTCCCAAAAATATCTTTAAAAAATATTTCCTGCCCGACAAGAAAATTATTATGAATGCCCTAAATTTTTCCTGAAGTTCGTGATCCCGCACACCCCTAGTTTTTAGAATGTTTCGAAACGTGCTAAAAACAAAACTAACAAATCGCGACCAAACTGAATCTACTAAATACTAAATGGTAAATTTGAACACGGCCAGTACAGTTTTATTTTCAAATTATNATGGCCAGTACAGTTTTATTTTCAAATTATTTCCGCATCTCATTTTCACGCACAACATAATTTTCCAGGAGTAATTAATTTAGTACGCATGTGCGAAGGTCGTTTTTTTTAATGCGAAACGAAGTCGAAGCTTGCCTCATGCAAAGGAATTTCGAAGAAAAATTGAAGTCGAAGGATTAAAAAATATATATATATAAATTTATATTAAGTAGGCTACAGTTTTCAAGTGTGTTCAACACATTTGTTCTGTTACTGCCAAAAAAATGTATGCCTACTAGACACTGAGCAATGGAATAAAACATATCCTAATCTTGTACTGCNCGAAACGTGCTAAAAACAAAACTAACAAATCGCGACCAAACTGAATCTACTAAATACTAAATGGTAAATTTGAACACGGCCAGTACAGTTTTATTTTCAAATTATTTCCGCATCTCATTTTCACGCACAACATAATTTTCCAAGAGTAATTAATTTAGTACGCATGTGCGAAGGTCGTTTTTTTTAATGCGAAACGAAGTCGAAGCTTGTATCATGCAAAGGAATTTCGAAGAAAAATTGAAGTCGAAGGATTAAAAAATATATATATAAATTTATAGTAAGTAGGCTACAGTTTTCAAGTGTGTTCAACACATTTGTTCTGTTACTACCAAAAAAATGTATGCCTACTAGACACTGAGCAATGGAGTAAAACATATCCTAATCTTGTACTGCTGAAAAACTGAAATATCAAAATCTGCAAGAAAGTAATCATTATACATTTAGATACCTACAAACTTTATAAAAACTACCATACTTCATATATCTAGCCCCATTTGGCACCACCAGGGCACAGTGATTTCAATGGGTGGCTATCAACATTTGGCCTCCACCCTTCCCTCCTCCTAGGACCCTTGTCAATGTCAGACTAGATAGTAAACTTGCTAGATGGTGGTGGCATTAAGGCCTCAGAGCAAGAGAGTTGAGCCACTTTCACTGCTTACAAGGAAAGTGTGCAGTTCTTCCAAAGTGGATGTATCAGCTGTGGCACGTACGTCAGCCCAACTCCCGCACGTGATAAATGTGTTAACGTCATGACATTGCTGCACATGTCAAAATTATAAAGGTAAAGAAACATGAATTTTTTGAGACAGAAAATCCACACTGTATTTGTGTTATGTTATAGTCGGTCACCCTCCTATTAAACAGCCTTCCACCGGTGTGTGTCAGGCATGACCTGCTAGGTGGCCGATCGACCCTCGTCAATGTCAAGCTGGTTGATTATTTCAGCAGGGTAGAGCTTGGGATAAAAACTACAAACTTTGTTTGAAAAACATTGTAAATTGGGCTTCTTTTCCATTGTGTTTTTGCTTTCCCAGCGTGGGAAAACTTTGTGATACAGCTCTGCAACCACTCCAATGATGGGAATGTAAATTATTTGCAATTTTCACATAAGATTCGAAGTTAAAATGTGAATAATTCGTAAATTCCTATATTTAACTATAAGAATGTTTGAATATCCGCACACCCCTATTAATGGTACTGGCTGCTGGTTTTGATACTAGTTTTGGTGGAAAAAACACTTGGTGAAAATATTCAACTTTTCACTCGAAGATTTTTTTATTCGAAGATGAAGTCGAAGGTACAAAAGTCTTTGATTCGACTTCGAAAATGCGAAGCTTCGCACACCCCTATCATTTACTGGCATAAATAAAGTAATTTTATACCATTTTTGAGAGGTGGTAGGTTATGTATTTGTAGTAATTGGTTTTTGTTGCGTAGATTCTTGAACTTTCAATACTCGATACCCTCGATTCTTCAAGAATCGAGGGTATCGTGGAATTGAGCATGACATCTCTATTTTGTACCATTTGCTCAATTTTCAGGTCTATACAACAGTAATGAAAATTTCATCTTAACTTGTGCGCTAATTTACATGCTGATTTCCTGTCAAATATTCTATGGTCGTCAAGGCCTTGTAATAATTCCCGCTACCTTAACAGTAACACTTTTGTTTGGTGAATATTATATTTGTGAACTGAGTACAAGAAAAAATTATGGAATNCCCTATTTTGTACCGTTTGCTCAATTTTCAGGTCTCTACAACAGTAATGAAAATTTCATCTTAACTTGTGCGCTAATTTACATGCTGATTTCCTGTCAAATATTCTATGGTCGTCAAGGCCTTGTAATAATTTCCGCTACCTTAACAGTAACACTTTTGTTTGGTGAATATTATATTTGTGAACTGAGTACAAGAAAAAATTATGGAANCCCGCTACCTTAACAGTAACACTTTTGTTTGGTGAATATTATATTTGTGAACTGAGTACAAGAAAAAATTATGGAATGGGTGTGTCGTTCAAAGAAAGCTACAAAATGTGATCCACAAATTATTGATACTTAAGACATTCAAAATTTTTAACATGCAAAATTACGTTTGGTAAACAGTGCGACGAGTATTCCTAACCTCAACCATAAAATGTGATATAAACATTCATTTTGTGTCAGTGTGCCCTTCTCTCTCTCTCTCTCTCTCTCTCTCTATATATATATATATATATATATATATATCTCTCTCTCGAATATAGGTTTGTTTCAAGTAAAGGTCTGTGTAAATTTTCAAAAAAGCTTTATTTGAAGGAAAACTGGAAAAATCGCTTTATTCGTACTAAAATGCTATAATTCACGTTATTTTTTGTTTTATCGCAAATGCTATTTTTTCAGGTCTCTACTAATAGATAACACAAATAAAATAAATTTTCAACACACATTGTTTACACTTATGTCTCACTGCCCTGCGTTTAGTACTATTTATGTAATTTACCACTTCTGAAATAACCTGCTGTTGATTTNACACTTATGTCTCACTGCCCTGCGTTTAGTACTATTTATGTAATTTACCACTTCTGAAATAACCTGCTGTTGATTTTGTCACAATGTTGCACTTAACTCGTACTTTGTAACAAAAAATAATAGATAATAACAATAGAAGTCTCGGACTACACATCATGTATTTAGAGAACACAAAATACAAAAAAAAACTGAAAAATGTGGAAATACTGAACTATGTACTGTAGATGCTTTATTAGACGTTCAGCAAGCAATTGCAATGTTTACCCACCGTCGGTCAACCATTGCTGGTCGTCTTTTTGGTGTTCTTTGTCGTGTGCCATATTTTTGAGATATTGATTTGTGATGCGATGTTGCCAACAACACTCGCAAGTTTTTCACTCTAATATTTTTTCGTGAAAATTACGAATGTGTATATGTAACTAATAAATATGCGTGGAAAGTTAACAAAAAATGCAACGCAAAATTAAGGAAACCATATTCACTGCACTTTATTAATCACAATATTCAAGACATTTTTATTTCTTAGCTAGTAACTGCGACTGTTGTTAGTTGCCCTATGTATAATACTTCTGCTGCGCTGGCAGCTATTTCTATGCACATGGTTTCAAGAGAGGTGTTTAAATCCGGTTTTTATTAAGTTTTGAGTGTGAATACAGGAAAAAATTAGTCTATTGTTATTTGTATTTTTTTTTTCTCCTACATATAAGGTCAACACTTCTTGGTTCCCTTCAGAACTTTATAACAGTGTTATACTGTATTATGAATGTTTTCTTTAATATTCCCATTGCATTGTTTTCATTTAGTTTTTTACACTGTGTTTTAGTGAAATTTATTTATGTACAAAATTTATGCTCAGTAAGTGCACTGGTTTTTAATATAAATATTTTAACAAAGTTTTTGGAAAATTAACAGTTTTAGTTACACAGTTTAAAATATTCATTCTGAAATTTTTTTTTTTTTTTTTTTTTTTTTTTTTGTGAACCAACACGTGGTAGGTCTAAATATTGATTCTGCAATGATTATGCTATAATGAAGGACTCCTATATTTCTGCGGAGAATTCCGCGATTGCGGAATCGCAGAATACTTGCATCCCTAATAACGAGTGTGGGCTATAATGACAAGTTCGCTATAGCAATAATTTTTTCATGCTCAGTCGTGTTCTATATTAGTGATGACCCAATGTCCACTGATTACCAATATTGGTTATTGGAATAATCAACATTTCCCAATGCAGTCGATTTTTTAATATTCGTTCCCGTTATTTACATTTTACTGTGTTTCCCATTGATTTGGTCCCGTCAAAATTCCCATATGAACAATACCAATTGCTGACCACATTCAATGATTGTCGATAGTTTGTTTTCCCGTAACGTCCATTCAAAACAGATGGTGCATTTGCCAAAGATTATGCACATCAAATGTTTTTTAACACTATGTGAATTCAAAACAATGTGCTGCTATTGATAGAATTGTTTACATTCCTCAGCAGGTTTTCGTGATCTATTGACTACTCTTATTCTTCTTGCGTGTTTACTTCACTTGTAGGTTGGCGACAGTGAGAAAGCATTTTGTATATTCTTATACACTTTTTATGTTTACTGCACTAATAGGTTGGTGACAATGAGAACAAATCGCACAAACTCCGACACTGTTCAACGATCTTGTTATTGTAAATGGAATTTGGAAAAGGTTATAGACATGGTGTTATTTTGACGGGCATGATTATTATAGGAAATTATCGGTCGCGGGTTTGGTTATTATCTTAAAGTTTTGAGAAAGGTTCAGTAGGTAATGGTTGGCACAAATTGTCGCAAATAAATCCGTTCTGGCAATTTTAACAAATAAATTGAGCATTGCTCTACCAACAAAGGAACACTGGACAAAAACATTAAAATAAATAAAGATTAAATTTTGCTGAATTTACAGAACTAAAGTTTTGAATTTAAAGTGAATATTTAACTATAAATTGACTTGAAAAAGTTTGTTTTAATGACATTTTTAGGTTGTTGATTTAAACTTGTGCATTTTGAGGTAATGTTAGTTATTCCTCAAATCTAAAATCCAAGTCTGCATCCATTATTTTCCTGCATGCTTAGTTTTTTTGTTTGTACACTGAAAAACGAATTGTCAAGAATCCACTATATCTGTTATCTGTTAACTTTACAGATACTATGAATAATGTTAGCAGTATCATTTTAAAATCTTGCTATCATACTGGAGATCCTCAATTTTATGAGAAGAGAAGTAATCTCTCTTCAGCCAAGGCTTCTTAAACCACATTTCAATTATCCACAATTTTTTTTTTTTTAGACAGTGTTTTTGATTAAGTACAAGGATCTATTATGCAAGGTTTTCAGTTTCCTTGAAAATGGGATTTTGTAGCNAAGACAGTGTTTTTGATTAAGTACAAGGATCTATTATGCAAGGTTTTCAGTTTCCTTGAAAATGGGATTTTGTAGCACAATGCCATCATTGACACCATTTTTTTTGTTCCGGGTAGCAAGAAGCAATACATACTGTTTGCCAAAGGCTTGACAGGGGGTAGGGACAGTAAGTATTCTTTGTCTCATCAGTCCATTCTAGTGTGTGCTGCTCTTGCCATTTCCCCACTCCTCCTCCTACTTCATTCTGTTGCTTCCGACCTCACTTCCGTTCTTGGCTGTCAAAACAAGAAGCTTGAAGCTGATATTTCACTTGCCGCCACAGTTAGTTTATTCAGGGACTCTGTACTTATTCATTATTTGGAGACAATGGGGTATCTTACATGCCCTTTGAGAATATCAGTTTAGTTTTTAGAAAATTTTTATCTACTAAAATCCATCAATACTTCAATAACACATTTTCTGATTTTCCCACAAGAAGCCATTGAAATTAGTCTGTTGCTCGGCAAAACTTCATATCAGTCAATCTTGGTAAATACCAGCTGTGTCACTGATGTTATCATGTTGAGTGGTTGACAGCCAAATTAAGTACCTGCCACAATTGCGCAGATGTGTCTTTCTGATCTGTCCGAGTTGGCTGTGTTGTTGCTGATACAGCATTTGATTGGTTCACGTGACCTGTGACGTCAGATGCAGATGTGAGATTAGGTGGTGACCGACTGGAGCTGGCCAAACTTTATCTTTTGATCAGTATCTGATTTCACAAATGCTGAAGCCAATGAGAGGTTTTTTTTTTATGTACAGAAGAGATAAAGCACGCAAAAATATACTGTCTGTATATAACCTGTTAAATAGCTAACAGATTTGTTTAGTTGTTTTGTTATGAAGGGATGAACGGTTCGCTAAGTGGCGCAGTGCGGCTAGGTTTTTTTTTTATATATCATTAAGAAGCAGTAAAATATGCTGTGAATAAATGTAAAAACAGACAGTAAATGGTAACTTTTAAATGTAAACAAAAATGGTGACCTGTTTTTTTAAGTGCATCAATCAGAGCACCACAATCATAGCATACAAGGTTCGTTGTGATCGGAAATNATGGTGACCTGTTTTTTTAAGTGCATCAATCAGAGCACCACAATCATAGCATACAAGGTTCGTTGTGATCGGAAATCTGTGTGGACTGACAGCACGATTGAACGGCTCGGACATACACATCTGCACAATTCTGACAGGCCCTTTACCGTACATGGCCCAGCCGCGAATCACCATCTCCAATCAGTAA
Organism: Clitarchus hookeri; assembly: GCA_002778355.1. Taxonomy (NCBI): domain Eukaryota; kingdom Metazoa; phylum Arthropoda; class Insecta; order Phasmatodea; family Phasmatidae; genus Clitarchus; species Clitarchus hookeri. The sequence continues at coordinate 43,750 of NQII01006791.1, read as the reverse complement.
AATTATGGACTAAAAAGTCGTGTACTTTTACAAGTTTGTGTCGTTAACTATTTGGGTGATAAGTGTGATTTCCGAGTGCTGATTCATTACTTAATTGGCAGGCACAACCTATCTCTCTGTTCCACAGTTCGCAGTTTTCTCAAATGGTTTTTTTTTTTATGTAACCCCCTCAATCTGATGGCAAGGGATTACTGTACAGATTTTATAAGGGTAGGAATTTACATCAGAAAGGTCTAAAAATTAAATAAATCGTGGCAAAAACGTGAGAAGTCTCAATCACAATTTCATTAAAAAATATGTTCTCTAGTTATGAAATGTAGGTGTTGTAATGTCTTTCCCGTAATTGGTAAGCTACAGTATGAAAACATGGTAAAAATTGTGAAAAACTAGTATATACATATTAATTAAAAACTACGACTGATGTGTTTGTGTGCACTTTGTCATAACATGACGTTTACCACTGCAGAGAGGAGGGGACTCTGCATCACCCTTCCACAGACTGCCTTCACAAATAAAAATAATACATTGTGCACTTACGGGAGAGTATTAAAATTGTTTGTGTAAACACATTGTACGACACGAAGCAACTTTCTCTGCAATGTAATGTCATTTCGTAAAATTTGCAGTATAGATCATCTTAACGATATTTGTTTTAGGTATATTATACACTTCTTCTAATAAACCTATGTATTCGACATAAGTAAATTACATTTGCTGATATGATAATATTCGGGTGAATATAGTATATAAATTATAAGACGACACCCTACATTTGCCCTTTGTTAATGGAAAAAATTCAATCTTTCCACAAATAATTATTGACAGACCATGATGATAAAAAAAAACTCAAAAGTCAAATATCCCATGATCCTCACGAACATTTGCTTCGGTAATGGAAAATGCCTGGCTGCAGCACAATTGTTATGCATTTTTGCATACGAACCACCATTAGTTTAAAATTACCATCATAACGACGGTTTCAAATTTTCTTAGTTGCAATGTCGAGGAACCTTTTTTTTCTAATGTGGTCACTCATAATTAATTAACATATGCTCATTTACCAATACGTTGGATACAAAACTGGAAAACGGCTTCGGCCAGGAGTAAACAAAGTACGGAATATTATTTAGAAGTCATAGTTACAGCTACTATCTCGTACTCGCAACCCCAGACGTATTCACTCTGGGAATGTTGAACATCAGCGCTAAAGTTGGTCATAAAACAACTTTGATCACTTGCATTCACAGACATGATGCCATTTTGGTGATCACGTAGCTGCTCTAGATCACAAGATGTTTAGTTTACCACCATGTNCGTCAGCGCTAAAGTTGGTCATCAAACAACTTTGATCACTCGCATTCACAGACATGATGCCATTTTGGTGATCACGTAGCTGCTCTAGATCACAAGATGTTTAGTTTACCACCATGTTACAATTGTATCTTTGGTAAACGTAACCTAACAGCCTATAGTGTAATGTAATGCACTGGCCCATTTATGCATATTTAATACTTGTACCAATATTTTAGCGATGGTTTCGCGATAATTAGAAATATCTGCATGCCTGNCCTTGGTAAACGTAACCTAACAGCCCATAGTGTAATGTAATGCACTGACCATTTATGCATATTTAATACTTGTACCAATATTTTAGCGATGGTTTCGCGATAATTAGAAATATCTGCATGCCTGAATTAAAGACCAGTAACAAAGCCTATTGGAAGAAAAATGTGATGGAAATTGAAGTTAACCTCACTTTTTGTTGTGATTATGTTTTATTTCTTTTGATAATATTAACCAAACTTGTGTTTTTCAAAAGATTAGAATATTTCTCTGGAAACCATGAACTAAGTACTATTATTNAGAGCCTATTGGAAGAAAAACGTGACGGAAATTGAAGTTAACCTCACTTTTTGTTGTGATTATGTTTTTTTTTCTTTTGATAATATTAACCAAACTTGTGTTTTTCAAAAGATTAGAATATTTCTCTGGAAACCATGAACTAAGTGCTATTATTATTATCTATGCATAAATATTAACCTCAATTTTTTTTGTAATGCGAAAATAAGACGACCCCTAAATTTTTGAAAGTCAAATTTGGAACAAAATATAGTCTTATATTCGGGTGAATACGGTACATTTAGAATGTTGTCTACTCTGGTTTTTTTTAAGTACCTTAAATGGGTTACTTTCTTAATTTTAAATGATACTGCTATGAATTGTGCATAGTTTAACAAATATTTTAAAAACAGACTGCAATGTTTTGTTGTCGTCTCTCTTACAATTCCAATAAAGTAAACTGGGTTCGATTCTCCGCGGAGTCACCTGGATTTTTGCATGTGGGAAACATAGTAGACGTTGCTGTTTGCCGTCGTGTTTTCTCGAGGCACTTCCGTTTCTCCCGCCCTTGTATTCCGTCGCTGCTCNTGGGAAACATGGTAGACGTTGCTGTTTGCCGTCGTGTTTTCTCGAGGCACTTCCGTTTCTCCCGCCCTTGCATTCCGTCGCTGCTTTATTTTCACCTCATGTAACCTCCCACTGACGGGTGGCGCTCAAGACCTCATTGTTAAATGCAGACCAGAACCTCTCAACTATATAAAAGCAAATATCCACTGCCTCTTGACGATTGTCGTTGTTAGGGAATGTGCAGAACTTGATATTCACAGTGTTTCTATTATTACAGACATATACAACACAGCATGGCATACTCTTTTGACAAAAATATCTTCCTCCGCGGCATGTATTGCACTAGTGCTGTGGGCAGCCGAGTGGAGTGACACTCGATGGTGACATCAACTACCAACATTCCCCATCTAACCTGCATGCTTGTCTACCTAATTTATTCGTACTGCCATGTGTTTTGTCATGAATAAACCACATCAGGCTAATGATAATAGCTTGTTGCAGTTTCAAGAATGGTTCGAAAACACGGGAAAGAATAAGAGNCATGTGTTTTGTCATGAATAAACCACATCAGGCTAATGATAATAGCTTGTTGCAGTTTCAAGAATGGTTCGAAAACACGGGAAAGAATAAGAGACAAATTTGCTGATGGATCATGGACTATTTTCAATGAACTGCTTGAAAATACTCCCAGGGGGAACTTTGGAAACATGGGTAAGTTTTGGTTTTCTTCATTCAGAGTGAAATATGGTATAATAATCACACAGGATTATTTCTGTTGAATAACCCAACTGATAATATAAGGAGAAAAATTCTAAAAAATTGAAATAAATTTTCGTAAGCAAAATAATGTTTTAAGATAGTGTAATTTTAATACCTTTTATTTGCAAGGTAATGTCAGCTTGACACAAATTTCAGCATTAATTTCCTAAAAATCAGCATTTTGTAGATTACAGTGCCATAAATAAATACTGTGTTGGCCTGAATATAAGACTTGTCTTTCCAAAAAANATCAGCATTTTGTAGATTACAGTGCCATAAATAAATACTGTGTTGGCCTGAATATAAGACTTGTCTTTCCAAAAAAATATGATCCAGAAATATGGGCGTTATCTTATAATAATAACCTTTCAATTTATTATATTTCAAAAAAATACTTTTATATTTGAATATTAAAGAAATAACATTTCATCATACTGATGCGTGACGGCTGGTATAAAAGANATCAGCATTTTGTAGATTACAGTGCCATAAATAAATACTGTGTTGGCCTGAATATAAGACTTGTCTTTCCAAAAAATATGATCCAGAATTATGGGCGTTATCTTATAATAATAACCTTTCAATTTGTTATATTTCNTTGTCTTTCCAAAAAATATGATCCAGAATTATGGGCGTTATCTTATAATAATAACCTTTCAATTTGTTATATTTCAAAAAATACTTTTATATTTGAATATTAAAGAAATAACATTTCATCATACTGATGCGTGACGGCTGGTATAAAAGAACGCTTCAACGTCTCTAGGTCTTAAGTGCATTCAGTCCGAGAACACACGACTCGGTTGTGAGTTCTAGCAGGGTGACGTCTACAGTATCTGACGCCTGACTCTTACTGTGCCCTTAAATAGAGTTGGCCGTCGGCTGGGCATGAAGTCAGGCTGTGCGAGGTGAGGCCTCCGGGTAGCGATCGCTGGCTTACCTCTGGAACTCATCACCCGGGGCAGTCGTGCAGAGTGGTGCTGGTTGATCCAGATGGCATCCCACAGTGGGTGTGGCATCTGACAATTGGCTTAGTCGCTTATGCAGGAGGCGTTGTGCTGATGCATGGCTCAAGTTCTACTCCCAGGAGCAGAGGCACCCCTTAGCAAATATAGCTGACCACAGGGTGGGCAGCTCCGGGGATCCAATGAGGTTGGTAGGTAGGGCTGTGGAATGAGGCTCCAACAGCTGGATTGTGCACTATTTTCAATGTACTGCTTGGAAATACAGGGTGAGTATAAAAGAATACCCCAGATTTGAAGGTATATAATATCAAAACCAAAAAGTCTTGATTGACAAATAAAATGACCCGTTGAATCATGAAGTTTGTTTACCATGCATTCATAAATTTTCAATGTGACCACCATGAGCGGCCCGAACGACATCTACGCGATAATCAAACTCGTCCCACGCTCTTGTCAGCATATCCGGTGTTACGGTTTGGATGGTAGCGAGCTCGCATTTGACGTGTCAATGTGAAGGAGACGGTCTGATGTTTTCTTGCTCAGAACAAGGAAGACGATGCCTTTATGTCTAAGCTGGTTTTTAGCGACGAAGCAACGTTCTATACAAATTGTTTGGTGATCCGGCACAACAAGCGGATATGGGGTCAGGAGCCTCCACATGAAAACATCGAACATGAGCGCGCTTCCCCCAAAGGGAACGTGTTTTGCGCTGTATCCAAAGACACTATTTTCAGCCCTTTCTTTTTTCACAAGCCCACTGTTACTGGAACCCCTTATTTGGACATGCTTACAGAGTGGTTGTTTCCTCAGTTAGAAGAGGTGGCGGGGGACTTCATTTTCCAGCAGGATGATGCGCCACCCGATTGGCACCTAGCTGTTCGCCGATACCTGAACGAGAAGTTGCCGCAACGCTGGATAGGTCGAGGAGCAGCTGGTGACCAGACTCTTCATTACTGGCCACTAAGAAGCCCGCAATTTTTTTCTATGGGGGTACATAAAGGATCAAGTGTTTCGTCCACCATTGACGGCTAACATTGATGACCTCAAAACAAGAATTACAGACTCCATCCAAACCGTAACACCAGACATGCTGACAAGAGTGTGGAACAAGTTTGATTATTGCGGAGATGTCGTTCGAGCTGCTCATGGTGGTCACATTAAACATTTATGAATGTATGGTAAGCAAACTTCACGGTTCCATGGTTCATTTGATTGGTCAATCAAGGTTGTAGGTTGTTTGGTTTTGATATTGATATTATAGACCTTCAAAGTTGGGGTATTCTTTTATACTCACCCTGTACTCCCAGAGGGAATTTTGGAAACTGTTTTCTTCATTCAGAGTGAAATATGGCATAATAACCATAAGGGATTATTTCCATTGAATAGCATAACTGATAATATAAGGAGTATGGGTGGCAGTTGAATTTGTTCATGTGTGTGACGTACGTGCAGTCCTAGTTAGGGGCTGCCCACAGTCCTACTCTACATAGAAAACTGTTGCCAATTCACGGTCCCCTGCCGCTTCCTTCGAGGGTACACTTAATCAGGTTGGGGAAAAGGCACACGTTCACTACAGAGCAAGGAAAGACAGTGATTAGCTAGACTACATGTTTTATTCCCTCGAGAATAGAAACACGGTGATCTGTACTACCTCCTACCTCTGCATGCACTTGGTATTCAACGGACTTTGTACAAGAGCAAAAGAGGTGAAGGTACCTGTCGGCTTGAGGAGCTTGGCTTGCAGAGTGGACGAGAACTGGCAATTAAGAAGTTGTGAAAACAACTGGACCCTAATTGTGGCTTGTCGTCCTGAAGGGGCTCGGGGCACCACTTGTTTTATATGTGTAGGGTGTGGTCACGCTTGATGGCAAGTGTCAGGGATAGCGACGACTCTTCGGCTGCTGTGTTATGGAATGCATCATCGGCTGAAGAACTGGTAGAAGACTGGAAGGTGTTTGAGAGTTCTGAGGAAGACTGTCGCTTTGAAGTAGAGAGCCTTAGCACGACTTGTGCTGAGGCGTTGGCCTCCTCAGGGAGGAGAGGAGTTGGCAGTGTGTCCTAGCACTGGATGATGCTAGGGCGATCTGCCTCGTCTCAACTGGCATTTCTGCCGGGCGTATGGCGTTATATTCCTGTTGGCTGGAGGGTTCCTACGTGCTTCGTTCACTTTCGGTAATCTTCGGCCACTTGCCCTTCAGGTTCAGGCCGGGCGTCGCCGCTGCTGCCATCTCTTGGCGGGGTGGTTTGAGTGTGATTACTGGCGGTACCCGCCACTTACTTAGGGGTAAATTCTTGCATGCCCGTGGCGTGACTTCCTATTATTACGTAGGTGCTGGCCTTGGAGGCAACCAGTTGGGGTTATGTGATGATGCGGAGTCGAATAATAATAATGAGCATGAAGCATCACACGTCAGTATTTTAGCCTGCATATTGGATTGCCGTGTGTGTGAGTGATGTGCTATAAGGTAAAGAACGTCTCAGATGTAATGGCAATTTTTAACAGTATGGTTTCAATTTTTTAATGTTAAATTTAAAAAAACTCAATGACTTTTTAATTAATGGATATGAAGTTGCTGACATTTAAGTATAAAATTCAGAAATATATGCTTTTCCTTTTTTTTTCCATCTCCCCTCCCTCGTGGTCACTCCTCCCCAACCCCAACCAACATACAAATTTTTTTTAATCACAAGGGTTTGAGTGAAATTTATTGCATATTTCCTCTGTCTCACAAAATTACCAATGAACTTAAGTTTGTGTTGCATGTTTTATTCATCTTTATTTTCCCCATGCATGTTTCTCCTATCCTATGTCCATTTTTGCCGAGTGTTTTTAGACTTTGAGCAGCAGCATGGCATATTGTGTTTCCAGCGTTGTTCTTTGACGTGCGGGAGATAATCCCATTTGTGATGGGAGAGTTCCGGTTCAGCAAGTACGACGAGCCCCTCAACAGGTTCACCAGCCACGAGGTGGAGATCCGTGCGCTCATCGAGGGTCAGTTCATTGCCAAGAGGGCCCACGCTGAGGACCTCGGCTTCCACCTCGGTACTGAAGTTACAATTCCACAGTTCCTGTATTGTGTCCAGCCATTATATGCACTCACTGCAAGCACGTAAAGTTTTAATTTCCTTTTATTTTGGTTGTTTAATGACAGTAAACATTGACTACAGAGTGAGGTGATACAGCGATAACAAATTGAACTATCATAGTGAAAGAGTTGAGTTCTAGTCCCAGATATGCCTTACTAAATTTGGTTTTCCATGTTGTACTGAAATAATTTATGTCAGTTAAGGTTACTAGTAAGCTGCTAGGCTACCAAAAATACATAAAAGGACAGGAATTCAGGTACTCAGTCTAGTATTTGTCGACAGGCGCACACATACAAAGGACGACACATTTTTCACGCAGTTGTGCAATCGCGACGTTTTGCTGGCTAGACCTGCTTCATCAGGCGGCGAGTTGTAGGACACTGCCATATGGTGGAATGTAGAATGTGAAGTAAACCTAGTGGCCAGGTGGCAAATTAGGGCGCGGCCGGAAAATTGAAAATTTGCTGGTATAACTGATTTGTGTAGTCAGGAGCTGTGATTATCTTCTGTTGAGGCCTAGCAATGACAGACCTCATTGTAAGTCCTTGTTAAATTGTCTCCGGCATAAAGTGAAGATTATTTTTGCATGAAATATTAATTTTGTTCAATATTCTAGACTTTTGCGAATAAACGAATACCCCACATACTGTATGTGTTCTTGACCTCCCCTTGTCATCAATGTTTAAGTATTGCATTGCTACTGAGTGTAAAGTCAAATTTGAATGGCTTCTTGTGGGAAAATCAAAGACCTGTGTCTTCTGAATGAACTGGTATCCTGGAAGGGCATATACGAAACCTCTTTGTCATCAGAGTGTAAGTTTAAAGCTCTCTTAACTTGCAGCAATTGCCAAATTAGAGNGGCATATACGAAACCTCTTTGTCATCAGAGTGTAAGTTTAAAGCTCTCTTAACTTGCAGCAATTGCCAAATTAGAGTTATTAATTATTGAAAGTCCTAAAGAAACCAGTTTTAATGACCATATTTACTCTCGTATGTCTCAAACATTAACTTCAAAATTTGATGATGGCGTCAACAAAGTTCAATTGCTGTGAAATTTTTTCTGAAAGTGTTGCATAGATCTGAAAACTAAAAAAATCTTTGAAGAAGCTAAACTATACTACTGATTAGGTTTCCTCGCCTNGGCATATACGAAACCTCTTTGTCATCAGAGTGTAAGTTTAAAGCTCTCTTAACTTGCAGCAATTGCCAAATTAGAGCTATTAATTATTGAAAGTCCTAAAGAAACCAGTTTTAATGACCATATTTACTCTCGTATGTCTCAAACATTAACTTCAAAATTTGATGATGGCGTCAACAAAGTTCAATTGCTGTGAAATTTTTTCTGAGAGTGTTGCATAGATCTGAAAACTAAAAAAATCTTTGAAGAAGCTAAACTATACTACTGATTAGGTTTCCTCGCCTCAGAGTAGTTTTATATAATGTTGCATTTTCCAGGAACATGTTATGATGACTATGCGGCAGGATTTTCTACGCAAGACGTTAGAAGAGAGTAAAGAGCAGTGTGTTCGTGTGTTACAGACTCCAACTCGAGGATAATAGCGACAGGCGGGGCTTCTAACAACACAGCCATACTACAGGTGCTGTCCGACGTGTTCAACGCTCCAGTCTACGTCCTAGTGAGTATTGACAAGCGTGCTACACACGTTCATAGTCGTAGTGCAATCACAGAAAATGAAAATGTTTCAGAAAATTTTTCAAAAAAATATTTTAATCACCAAATATTTAAATGTGACACTTTTAATAAGATGTTAGTAGGTTTGTGTTAAGGATACAGAATGAAAATTAAAAATCTGTTAAAAACTTAACAAAACTGAAATTAAAGTAAATAGTTTATGAAAGCTCTGTTGTATCTCATATTTGACAGAAAAAACACAATATTTGAGCAAGTTTTCATAATGTAATTCAAAATATGCTTGAACTGATACCCTACAAACATAAATTTTCATCTATATATGACATGTACATCTATGGCTTCCCTAGCAGTCTAATCTGGAACCTCCCTATTGTAATTTACACTAGGGCTGAGCCGTTACCGGTACCGATATATTGAAACCGACCGATATTGTAATTATCGGAATTGTGCGCAATTCATGCTTAAATCGCCGATATTGTAACCAATATTTTGCCCNTAATTGGAGGGGCTAGCTCACTATTTGGTTTTATTAAAATAATCACTATTTTTAAATTGGTTTTTACTAACCTACCCAACTGGCTGTATTTATTTTCAAAGCAAAATTAGGTACGTTTTGCATGATTGTGTACGAAACATGTATACAACAAAACAATACTAGTCACCATTTGCGTTTACTGAATTTTATCTTCGGAGGCAAGCTTGCAGCATAAACAAAACTTAACATTTAATCAGCCAAACACATATATGATATTAACAATAATTAATATTTACGATTACCTCCAAAAATATTTTGTCTTAACTGTTTTACGACAAACCGCGAACACGGCGACACACAAAAATAAACTTATGTAATCTTGTAATGTTGGTTACATGCTACACATTACTGCTGCCTAGCTGTGCCATTCCGACAGTTTGCCTATTTTTTGTTGGTTTGTTTGCTTTTGCTGTAGTAATATGACGGTGTTAGGTTAGGGTTCTAACGTTGTGAAATAATTTACGTGTGCCAGCAATAAACAAATGATATGGCTGGAAGAAAAAGTGATTTGTGGAATTTATTTATACCATAAGCAACACGCAAGAATGCAAAACTGTTTACAATATTTGCAAATGTTTGGTTTTGAGAGGCGGTACATCATGAAGGTCCTATAGTACCACAAACTTAAAACGGCACATTGAATGTACGCACCATTTGAAGTGTTATGTTTTTTTTAAAAGAGTTTCATTGCTTAATGACATGCTTTTGGAGGTTATTTTTGTCTTATAAATATGCTTAAGCTTAATATGTGGTTCCTAGATTTATATTTATCATAATAGTTAGGCCTATCACTGAAACAATAAAAACGAAGACAATTACAATGTTATTTAGGTAAATTAAATGTTTAAAAATTAAGTTTTTATTTTTTGAAACTTGCAATAATGTTATTTTTCCTTGTCAAGGCAATATCGGTATTGGTATCGGCAATATCAGTAATTTTGTATCGGCAATATCGGAAAAGGCTCAAAAAACATATTGGCTCACCTCTAATTTACACCTTGGTGACGTTATTCATGGAGGTTGCCACACAGTTTAAATTAATCAAGTAGAACACTAGAAAGGCAGCAGTTGTGTTGTTTGCAGGAATCGGCCAACTCTGCGGTGCTGGGGGCAGCTTATCAGGCCAGGTATGGCCTGGTTGCAGATCACATGACATTCCAGGAGATGACAGACCACGTTCTCGCGCCGCAGGAGGCCTGTCGTCCGTACAGTGATGCTGCTCAGGTATGCCACATCATCACATGTTAGAAATATCTGTAATTATTCTGAACTCACTGTCATCAGCTGCTGCATCCTGCTTAGTAAAATGTNTCATCACATGTTAGAAATATCTGTAATTATTCTGAACTCACTGTCATCAGCTGCTGCATCCTGCTTAGTAAAATGTCGCCATCTGCCCTTAATCTTTTACCATTTCTCTTTCACTGTGCTACTTTCTTCCCCTTTCTTGTGTGGCCCTTCACTTGTCTGTTTATTCTACTTCGAGCCTGATCTGTCNTCACTGTGCTACTTTCTTCCCCTTTCTTGTGTGGCCCTTCACTTGTCTGTTTATTCTACTTCGAGCCTGATCTGTCATCCCTATGCACCATATTTATCCTAATGGAGACCAATCTTCATTCTAGGCTGATGTGAATATTTTAAGTGTCATTAGAAATACAGTACATTATTATTATCTGCATTACTGTACTTTCAAATTCTTGGGCAACACTAATTTTGAGATGTCACATGAAACGACTAATGTTCATATTTCAGATGCTTCATTTGTGTGAACTAAATTCATGGTTGAATGCAGTTAGGAAAGCCTTAAAATTAAATGCAGCATCTTTCTTTGGCATCAACAGAACATCTGCATATTTTTTTGTGCACTAATTTGACCAAAATAACTCTTACAGGATCAGACTGCCTTGTTTTAGAACTGCAAAAATTTTGTGAATTGAGGCATTTTTCAGTTCATTTTTTATTATTCTATCTACAAAGGTTTTTTTTTTCACAAATACCTAATCTATTTGTCATTAATCCACTTTGCTTCATTCTTTGTCATATTTAACTTCCCAAACTTTTACAGATGTATGTAACCAATTCAGTTTTCGACATTGAACTGAACTCTAACTGTATGTAGAAATTTTCCTCAAGTCCAAACTTGAACTCAACCTTCACACGGTTCATGAATCAAACCCAGACTGAACTATTCTGCAATTCACCAAACCCTAACCGAACTTTAAAATAAATAATGCAGTGTTTACTTATTGTGATAATACTCCTAATTTCTAAGCTCCCATATATTCCCGCATTTTTGTGTCGCCACATAATTTACGCACCCTAACATTATATCACTAAACTATAAAATAAAAAATTCAGCATAATTTACGCAGTAGCTTTCACGGACAACGAGATGTGGAATGGTAGCTGGCATAGAACACAGCTGGAGGCAAGTAAACAAGCTATTTTTAGACATGCCTGGAGGGAGAATGGTAGGGTCACCCTCCTCTCTGCCCCTCACTTGAGCTACTGTAGTCAGCCAGCCATACCTCTTCACTCCCCTTCTGTTTCATAGAGTGTGCTAGTCTACCAGCCATACCACGCNAGCATAGTTTACGCAGTAGCTTTCACAGACGACGAGATGTGGAATGGTAGCAAGCATAGAACACAGCTGGCCAGCAGGCTGCAGCCTTGCACTGGAGGCAAGTAAACAAGCCATTTTTTTAGACCTGCCTGGAGGGAGAATGGTAGGGTCACCCTCCTCTCTGCCCCTCACTTGAGCTCCTGTAGTCAGCCAGCCATACCTCTTCACTCCCCTTCTGTTTCATAGAGTGTGCTAGTCTACCAGCCATACCACGCCTCTCCATCCTTCCCCCCTCCCCCTAGCTGCGCTAGTCTGCCAGTCACCCCACCCCTCTACACAGACATTCCAATATGCCGACCACGTCAGCCACACCGTATCGGCGCGGACCAGTTCAAGGCCACTCGAGAATAGATTACTGGATTTATTATTCTAAAACACCAATACAGTAGACACTCATTATACCGAAAACGCCTATACCGATAAACCGTGTTCACAGTTCATTTTCAGTGATCCTATATAAATAATGATAAGCCTGCCTGCTTGTATAGTTTATTGTATGTTCCATCGATCAAAGTATATTTAGGTCACGTAACTGGATTTGAAGTACGTCAGGTGCACCGCCGTTTATCACTCTGCTCTGCAGCGCACTGTCGTCTCAACACGTCTGCAGCATGGTGCACTGCAAGTCTGGCTTGTTACCTCCCCTTACATGCCTGATGAGAGGGGAGGTGGTTACCTAGCAACTAGCATGGCGACCTAGCATCCTCTCTCACCCCTCTTTCTGTCTGTCTCAGCCACACACTTATCTTCCTCCCCTTGCATGCCTTTGTTAGGGGAAGATGTTGTCTAACAAAAGAAAAAACGCGCCCTCTCTTGGCCGCAGTGCAAGTAAAGTACGCATGACGTCGCTCAAAATGGTAGCACCTATCATCACTAGTATTTCAAAGCAAATGGTTTCACCTGAAAATGTTATGTAATACATTTAACAAGGAATTGTTATTTGCAAATATGTTTTATTTTGTGACTAAATGTGGAGTTTTTTTTTTCTTTTTTTTCTCTCTCTCTCTCTCTCTTCCAAGTTTGATGTTGGATTGTATCTGGCGTAAAATCAACATAATTTTAAAATAAAATATTAATTTAACTCGCTGGACCTTCACAAATAAAATGATATGCCTAGAAACATACACAGTGGAATCACATTATTATGACCACCTGCTAGTATCCAGAGTAACCGCCCTTCACAGCACGAACAGCAGCTAGTTGATCTGGCAGTGACTCAAGTCAGGTACTGATAGGTCTCCCCAGGTATCTGGAGCCATGTTGTCTGCAGTGCGTACCACAACTGTGGAAGGTTGCGTGGCGGAGGAGACAGATGGCGAACACGACGATCCAGGTGGTCCCACAGATGTTAATTTGGATTGAGATTGGGGCTATTTAAGGACCTGGGAAGAACTTTGAAGTATTGATCGTTCTCTTCCAGCCACATGTGGATACTTTTAGCTATGTGGCAAGGTGTGTTATCGTGCTGGAAGATCCCACCCTCCTGAGGAAAGACAATCATCATGTACGGGTGGACGTGATCGCCGAGGATGGAGTCATAACCAAACCAATCGAGAGTGCCTTCCACACAGATGATGGGACCTAGAGAATACTACGAGAACATTCCCCAGACCATAACAGTGCCCCCACCGCACTGTGTTCATCCAGCAATGGATGCTGGGTGTCGGTTCTCCAACATTTCTCATCGGAGAAGGCTACACGTCGCAGCGGTCCAGTTCCCATATTGTCAAGCAAATTCTAGTCATTTTCGTTTATGCACATGTGTTAGCATGGGTGTAGTCACCCTCCGTCTACTCCAGAGCCACATTCGCAGAAAGGTTTACTGAACTGTTGCAGTAGACACGTGTCTGGATGCCCCCTGGTTCACTTGAACTGTTCCGCTTGAGCCTGTAGGTTGGCATTCACGCACCGTTGTAGTCGACGTTCAACTCGGACATCCATGGCGCGTGGAGGGAGCTCCGCAGTTTCTACAACAGTTATTCCCAATGGTGCCATTCGTCCATTCACGATACACCTTTACCACACAGGCACGTGACCAGTTCACAAACATCTCTATTTCCAAAATGCTGCCCCTCTTGGTCTGAAAGCCGATGATCATCCCGTTTTGCAACTCTGTTAAATTGCTTCCCTTACCCACGACAGCAGGAGATGCACTGTGTATAGCCTGCCTGTCGGTCGCATTATATACCTACTTCACCAGCCCACGTCACGGGCCATATGTCATGGGCTACACACTGCAGAACTTCTAGCAGGGTTGGTCATAATAATTTGATTCAACTATGTATACGTGACCTTCCCTTGCCACCAAAAATTGTTTGAACATCGAGCAACTTGTATTACCAAACGTAAAGTTCATCTTCAGAAACTTCNTTCCCTTGCCACCAAAAATTGTTTGAACATCGAGCAACTTGTATTACCAAACGTAAAGTTCATCTTCAGAAACTTCTTGCGGGGAAATCAGAGGAATTGTATTGATTTCTTTCAATGGACACTCATCTTTCAAATAAACTGATATCCGGTAAGGGCCTATTGGACTCCTTTTGTCATCTAATAATGGGTAAGCCCGAGTGCAGCATAACTCGTGACAGGGTAAATCAGAGGACGCAATTTTGAATAATTAATTATTAAAAACGTGAAGAAATAAATTTTATTAAATGCCTTATTTATTAATTTCTGTCTCAAAATTACGTGTTTTTTTTCGCAGTGCAATATAATTAATTACTTTAAAATACAGACATTTTCCANTTCCCTTGCCACCAAAAATTGTTTGAACATCGAGCAACTTGTATTACCAAACGTAAAGTTCATCTTCAGAAACTTCCTGCGGGGAAATCAGAGGAATTGTATTGATTTCTTTCAATGGACACTCATCTTTCAAATAAACTGATATCCGGTAAGGGCCTATTAGACTCCATTTGTCATCTAATAATGGGTAAGCCCGAGTGCAGCATAACTCGTGACAGGGTAAATCAGAGGACGCAATTTTGAATAATTAATTATTAAAAACGTGAAGAAATAAATTTTATTAAATGCCTTATTTATTCATTTCTGTCTCAAAATTACGTGTTTTTTTTCGCAGTGCAATATAATTAATTACTTTAAAATACAGACATTTTCCANCATTTCTGTCTCAAAATTACGTGTTTTTTTTCGCAGTGCAATATAATTAATTACTTTAAAATACAGACATTTTCCACGCGTGCAAAGTGTCACTGACATGAACCGGAGCGGAGAGGTACATTCTTTCACCCCTCCCGCAGCTTCTCCTTTGCCGTCGCGCCTACCATGAACACACTGCCGGATGGATAATCTCTCCACACGCTCTCAGCTGATCGAGTGCGTGCGGGACATTAAAATGTTCTTTGCATTCAGTGACATATTTTTCTCATTTTCAGAGGGTTTGAAAGTTTTAGGTTGTCTGCATTTCGTGTAGGATTACAATAAATTATATACTATATTTTGAAATGATATATTCTTTATGTAACCCAGTTGAGGTAAAAAAAAATTTATTTATTATTTACAGTAATAATAATACAGTAAGACTTAAAAATTCCCATTTTTATTGTGTTTATTTGGCTAAACTTTATTCTCAGATAATGTACAGCTCTAATTTGACTCAAAATGAAGTATAATGAGGTCATATGTACATGTTATAACCCTCATCTACCGAAATACCACATGTATGGAAATTTTTTTGACAGTCCCCTGAAAAAAAACCTTAAATAGGGAGTCGACTATATTAATATTTTTGTACGTGGTAAGTGGATGGCAAGAAGGTCGCCTTAACTTTGCCACGTAGAAGAAAGTTGTAAACATAAAATGTACAAGAGAGATATATTACAAATGCTATTATTAGTGAATATAATATATTCTTTATGTGGCAGAAAATGGTACCACTTCTTGTAATATGTCGGCTTGTATTTTTGTATTATTTTACTACTGTTATTAGATTATTTGTGCTACAGGCTCCAGATTTGTGATGGTCTTTTTGGCTTGCCCATGTACTTGTACTTNTACTGTTATTAGATTATTTGTGCTACAGGCTCCAGATTTGTGATGGTCTTTTTGGCTTGCCCATGTACTTGTACTTTCTGTAAAGTTTCCGCGAGTGGTGTAGTCTGGAGATATGTGATGTCTGGAATTGTGGAATTCTGTACCGCTGGTAAAACTACGGATAATTATGTCACTTAAATAATGTTAACAAATTACGAAAGTTTCCTGGTTGTATTTGGTTGCCTATGAAATTAGTGCCTTTGGCTGTGTGGATATAACATTTGTGTCTAACCATTTCTCTGTTTATTGGGACACTTTAGAATCCCTTGAACAAAGTTCTCTGATTATTTGTTGCAGAAACTCTTTCCCTATATACCACTCATCAGGATGTTTATATTATTTCCCCGTACTCAGAAACGGTCTAAACTTTAAATTCTTGAATTGAATTAATCTGTTTACCAATAACGTACCTCTTGGTGCATTTATGTGTTTATGTAATGACTATGAAATTGTTCAGGATAAGAAAACTTGAAAATGTTGCAAAAATTCTGTACCTCTTTTCCTCTGAAAAATAAATGTTTCCCAAATTCACAGTAGGTTGTAAATTACTGATTGCCTTGCATTTTATAGTGGTGAATTTATATTGCTTTAGAGTGAATACTGATGGTATTCAACATGTATATTGTATTTTTTTTGTTCACAGATTTACACCCCTATGGTGGAGCGCTACCGGAAAATCATTTCATCCATTGTCAATGAAAAGTAGTTTTAGCCATTATCTCTCTGATATTAAATTTAATTATGTATTATTTTTTAACTATTCATTCCAGTTGGTGCTTTATCATATACCTCCATTTTAGAAATCATGATTTAAAAACTTTTTACATTTTTAATTCAAATGGATGTTAATGTCCACTTTCCATTTATTTTATGTGTACATTTTAAAGACTTCAAATAAACATTTTTGTATTTTTATGTAGATACAACTATTCATTATGGTATTGTACTGATAATTGTATTAAATACAATCAGTCTTACCATATTCATTTTTTATTTCAGTGCTTTCCTATTCACCTTATGTTCTCGCATATCGTACACATCCGGTATTTTCACTTCCAAATTCTACCGATCATCAAACCAGATAAGAGAGTCGTTGAGCTTCCTGGCTTCAAGGGATGTAGATATACTGGGTGGCAGAATTCGACAGACAAACTTTGTGAGGTCATTCCTTATGCAAAATCAAGTGGGAAATATACAACAGACTTTCTATAGGCTGTTCACGACAAAGTGAGCACTTTTGAGACCCTGGTTACTTTTTCCCTATCAGCCATTTTTTATCCTTCCACCACTTTAAATAAATATTACTATGTAAGTAATAAGCATTATGTTTATATTTCATCAGACTCGAAAGTTAACATCTATTTATTGACTATTATTCCAAATGAGGGGGCTTCAAAAATTGCTCACTTTACCATGAATACTCTATACCTAAAGTGAATATGAAATGAGATATAAACCCTCCAAAATCAGTATCTTTAACTGCATTTTCATGAAATATTGGAAACTATGTGAAATTTAATTACAATTCTTTCAACTTTGTTATATTCTATTGGTATTTTCAACATAAAAGTTAACTCTCGTTAATAACTCCTACCCTAATGAAAATAACAGGGATGGTGACCTTATTGTGCAGTTTACATATTTAACAAAAATTGCCCTCTTATTGTAACTGTGTTTGAATATAAATACCACAATACCATACATGCCATATTCCTACACAATTTGTAAAACAGTAAAATGCAATGGGCACATTTAATGATTACAATTATGTAAAAGGACAGAAATTCAAGTTCTCGAGTACTTAAATTACAGTTATTTTACATATTGTTGGTAGCCTAGCGGTCTACTTGTAATCTTTACCTAAACATTTAATGATTAGTGTTTTGGAAAGGCAGTTGCATTACGGACTATCAATTGTGAAAATGCTTGCTGGCATCTCATGTTGGTGTCCTACCAACATAACCTCTGTTTCAGTACTCTTGCTACAAACATATTCAATTATAACCTGCCGGTTTGAAAATTATACGGTGACCCTATTTTGTGTACTAAAATTTAGGTTGTGATATCCTGATTGACCTTTTGCCAGCATAAAAGAAACAGTGTTAAATTATTATAAGGTATAACAATCAGTCCGCTTCTGAGTAATGAATATTTCACCATTATAACGGTTAAATCTGTGAGTTTTCGGGAAGAGTTTTAATATGCGATTGTTTTTATTTAATAACAAAAGGCTGTTTTCGTGTTGAATCTGGATGTGCGACATATTTATCTTAAAACATGATGCTGTTTGTTTGTTAAACAACTGAACCTGTGACTGTACTACAAATAAGAACAGTAATGTATTTCATATACAAATTGTGCAAAATCGTCCTAGTAAGTAAAACCAATGATACATTAGGTTACGACTAGCATGTAGGATATTAATTTTCCCATTTGTCCCATGTAATTATCTACATAAAATTTGTGTTTCTGTCAATTTTTGATATAAATAACATTTGGAATGAAAATATGTCGTGAACCACATAGTCGTAATGGAAATATTCAGTGCTTAGGTTCACAACGAAGCAGACTTGGAGCTACTATCATACCTGAATAAGTCATGCTAGTTTGATTATGAATATTCCAGAAATAAGCAAAACTTATTTATTTACTATGAAATCATAATAAGTACAACTTATTTGAAGTATTGTATCAAGCTATTTAAATAAGCAATACTTAATCTATCACTGTGAATTAAGAATCATACTTAAGCACAAGTATAGGAAAAGTATGTTTCAAGTATTGCTCAAATATGCTCAGTATGAATTCTGCCCTATAATGTTTTAGTGGGACACTGTGTTTTGAATATGCAATTGAACCTACAATTTAGAAAGTCGCCAACATTTTAGTCATGTAAGCAACTTTAAAAGCACAAGGGTATTCAATCAGCTCCTACTAGACATCTGGCAGAAGCGCATGTACGATGTATATGAAACTGAACACACGCAAGAATTTTCTCAATTTGTTTGAAAAGGGGCGAGGGGAGATACACAGGCTTTGGAGGAGTGTTAAACCACACATAAATTTGAACTTTTCCAAATACAATCATTGCTTACCTTTGGACATAAGTATTCGTTACTTAAATTGAACTATTGAAATACTATTTATATTTTACATATAAACATTAATTATAAATACATATGTCCACTCACTTTCAAACTAAATCCTGAATTTCAATCAGTGACTATACGTATAAACCATTTGTTTGAATTTTCCTTAGAGTTTGAGTATACACAATATATAAACATATTGTGTTCATAATCGAAGGTTTTGTATATAATAAATTTTACATTTGTTAAATGAATTTTGCGGAATGGGGTGTAGTAACAACCCCCATTCCCCCTTACCCTTAGCTATGGCCCTAAACTTACTATTGAAGCATTTGTATGCAAGTGCTTCTTAAGTGCATACTTGTGTCACAGCACTTTTGGATATACATACACAACCTCTTGTCACACAAGCACGTCTTCATGAAAAAGAGTATGATTTTGAGCATGCTTAAATCTACTGTACATTGTATTTCCTTGCATTCAAATTCTACATTTCATCTGAAGTAATAAGTAATTTATAATTGTTCAAGAAAATAAAATATATTTTATGCTGTAACAACGAATTGAAGTATTTGTAGCCAACCAAGCAGTATTTTTTTTTCATTAGCCATTAACTCTCTCAGGGATGTAAATTTATAACAATGTACTTTACGAAAATAACGGGAAAAGAATAAAGCAGATCTGAAAGTTAGGGGCTCCAGCTTTTCCAATGCAAATGCAATGTTAAATAAGTTTACTTTGAAAAACTGGAAGGGTTTTTTTTTTATTCACCCACTAGCTGTACATCTTAACATGAAGTATACATGGTATAATTACCAGTAGTGTAACATACATTAGAGTAATAAATTTGTAAACCTTCCTAGTTGAGGTAATTGAAATTGGCAAATAATGTAGTGGAATTGTAATTTTCCAATCTGAGTCTGCATCACCCAAAATCATCAGTTAGCTTACAACGGATTAGTTTCTCTCACAGCATGAGAACTGCACACACCCAAAACGTGAATCTATCGAGATTGAAATTACATTAGAACACAACAAATACCTCTTGGTAATATCTATATTACACCCCCCTTAGTTATACAGTAACTGTATTTAATTCTTCTTTTACTCACATGGTAAGTTGTATTATTACAAAAAAACAACTACAGATACTTCAATGCACCCAGGAATATATTGGAAAGTAATTTTCTATTACACACATAATTTGCAATTATGTAATCATAGTAGATTGTAAACAAGTCTAATAAGTTTTAATTTTTTTATATTAAAATTTATACATAAAGTATAAGTAAAGATTCAATTTAACCAAAATTAAAGTACTTTTATTGTTAACACAAGTATAAAATGCTTATGATGCTTGGCATGTTTAGGAGAAAACCAAATACATCAAACATAAGGTGATTTTTCAAAGGTTCGATTACAAATTGTGCAGAAACCGCGAACAGACTATACCTTGAAAATTGTGGCTTCATTCAAATTGCCAAATATATTAAGAAATACACACTGCAGTCTGTTGACTCAAAAATAAGCACTCCTGAAATCAACCTTCAGAAAAAAAAGAAAGCCTGTGACTACATATATCAAACATTTCAGCAATGACTGCAATACTGAAAGTATAAATCAGAACAACATTTCGCAAGAAATATTAATGTGTAACTATACACCCAATTAAAAATTAATTTCTGCAGGGTGTGTTTTTTTTTTAATGCAGATAAGTACAAAAGTTAGTGTAGATATAATATAATTTGTAATGCCAAAAATTANGGGTGTGTTTTTTTTTTAATGCAGATAAGTACAAAAGTTAGTGTAGATATAATATAATTTGTAATGCCAAAAATTAAGAATTTACTACAATAATAAATAAGACAATTTTTTTAGTTGTGACTGAAGTGATACAATTTGTAATGCTTTTCTTGCTGTATTTGACATACATTGCTTTCCCAAAAAGGCTTTGCATTCCTCTGCCTGGGAAGACATGCCACCCTGGGGATTGTCTGTTGCTAAACTTGGAAGAAATTAACAATATTTTACAGAGATTTGTAGATACTGTGTTGCACTTCTGAGAACCTCAATTAATGCACATATTTATGTGGCTGTCCACATACCAGTTTAATTAAAATCATATACATGCCAATAGTATGGGGATGGGGGGTCACAAATATGTTTTATACTGCACATGCAACAATTATTGTCAAATTGAAATGTTAAGACAGTTACAAAATATCTGGGTGAACTGTTCAGTTCATACAAGTTGTTATAAACAGTGAGTTATTAACTCCCACAAGCCTTTAACTAAATATTTTGGGGAGAAATCGGGTCCTACATTGACAGTGGAAATACAGGTTTTGTATTGTTAGTATTCTGCCGGGATAACGCTCATGTTGGTGATGGCATTCAAATTTTATAAGCCAAAAGTAATTTTCTTGTATAAAGATCATTAGCAAAAAGTGATGTGTGTTACGAGATGTGAAAACCCCTTACATTAAGTGATGAACATTATGGTGGAAACATACTGTAGAAATTCGGAACAATTTGGCTCAGCCACCGAGTTTTATGACGGTTATTTCCGTCGTTAATAACAGAAAAGAAACACCACAATTTGCCTGTACACATAGGAGTGTAATGCTTGACAGGCACAACACAGGTGCGACAACAAAAAGTTCGGGTTTTTGTGAATACACATTTTCGGCAAGTGCAACAAAACAGTCTTTAGGCTGTAAATATTCAATATTGGTACCACTGATATATGCCAACCAAGGTTTTACCAGTAGTAGTGTTTGTAGTGCCCAACAAGTATTTATTTAGGACATGCCTGCTCTTCAATATTTACATTTTCTTCATTGAAAATTTTTTTGTGCAATTATTGTCACAACGCCTATAGAATTTTATACGTTTTTAAAAATATAAAAACTTAGCTGCCAACTGTCAGCATAGCAGAAATTTGAAGTACAAACTTCTGATCTGTTTTCCCATTTGTTGCGTACGTGATGCAAATTAAATATAAATATTTTCTGAGCTGAAATCTTCTAGCATTGGCCATTTATGTTGTGTCTGTGGCTCTCCATAAAATCCAAAATGATTGACTGCTGGCGTTCCGTTATACGTCCTTGGCAAGACATTCTTCAAATTAATTACAAGGATAAAAGATGTAATAACCGCAAAATAAACACAACTCCCGCCGAAAACATAGTTGCCAATCGGCGTTGCCACCAACAATGATTGCTCATATTCCCCTTCAAATTTAAGACAGCTACATATGATTTGTAGCTCGTATATAACACACTTTTCAAGAATTTATAGTTTACGGCAAATGGTAAATAACATTATTTTCAATTTGGTTCTAAATACTATTTTTCTACACATTCCGGCAATTCCGATACAAATATTCTTAATTACATTTTTCTTGTAGGTTGCAGAACATGCAAGCAGACAACAAGGCTTGGGTAGCGTAGGTGGATATAGTCATTAAAGCCGAAGATACCGGAATGTGCTTGCCCTCGAAACGACTGAATACTCTGAATACCATTTTCATGACGACTTTATTTTCGTCGGCTACGAGACAGTGGGTTCATGGCGACGTTGGCAGTTCCCGACGAAACTTAAAATAAGCCCCCTGGTACTGTTATTGGAAACTTATACGCCCTCATAAAATTTCAGATTATATTTAACATCTGCCACTTTACTCTCATCAAGTTCAAATATAATTTAGATATTCCAAAACAAATTAAAATAACTAAAAGTCTGTAGCTATAAAAATGTAAGAAGTTGCACACTTTACTGAGCCTCTGTAGGTCTTACTTATCATGTTGGTCGAGATGACAGCCAAAGTTCTTGGAAAACACTCCAAAAACAATTACAATGCTGTTTGGGCCTCTTCTTTCATGCCGCGCATATTTAAAACAACTTGGTGCCTCTTTAACATCATGCCTACTCTTACGATGGGCGATAATATCAAAATTATATGCAAATGTTGCTGACAAAATCTTACGCTGATCCGCTCATCATGGTCTCTGAGGAGAGAGTAATTGGTCACCGGGGTTCACGTGACGCTAATTCGAAATTCCTAAAAGACGTCACTTTCTTCTATGTTATAGTATAATCAATCCTGTAATTAATACCTTTGTCCATGGTCAAAACTGCCGGATAACACCAGGTAGAAATGCAAAGAGTAATGATACAAATAAAATTAACATTGCCAAAGATATCTGAGCTCAGTTCTCACGTAAAAAATAAAAGAGATAGCACTGTCAAAATNTCGGTGACTCATCGTAACGTTACCGAGCGTTACACTTTTTCATAAGTGACTCCCAGCCGCAACCTAATTTAAGACGTTGTCACGTCAAAATTAACATTGCCAAAGATATCTGAGCTCAGTTCTCACGTAAAAAATAAAAGAGATAGCACTGTCAAAAAATAAAAAGTAAACAAACCAAATTAATGTAAATATAACTTTAGAGGTGATATTCTGATTTTTCAAAACTAGCTATANTATAAAAAGTAAACAAACCAAATTAATGTAAATATAACTTTAGAGGTGATATTCTGATTTTTCAAAACTAGCTATACCTGAGGGTAGGAGCTTGTAACACAAATAATAAATTACATCTTCACAAATAAATAAACATACAGTTCAAACGAAACTAAAACCTAAACAAAACTTTAAATACTGAAATCATTACTGAATCAAGCGTTTTATCTCTCTGTTAACATAGAAGTATCTTATTTAACATTAAATTGAAATTTTAACTATATTTTATTTATACATTATAATATTTTATATATAATAAACACAAATAAAAACAGTCAGAGAAAATCTGTTGGTAGTACCTAGTAAGAAATAGTTGTCATGCTAGAATATTATTACAACTGAGTGCTCACGAATTTGGTTAGTTGTCCTGTAGTGTAATTTTCTAAACTTAGTTTGTATGAGACAGAGCAATATCCTGGAAGTAGAACTTTAGCAGAGCTTCAGAAAAGTGTGCAGTAACCACTAGCTGACCCGGCAAACGTTGTTTTGCCATAAAAAGTATTTCTAGTGATTATAGTATTAGAAAAAAATAACTATAACTTATTGTAAGTGTGTGAGGATGTGGTATATAAGTGGAAGAGGCATGGAGCTCTGTGGACGATGACGGAATATAAAATTAGATAATTTAATAAATATTAATAAAATGGAAATACAAACAATTACAGCTTTGCGATCAATAATAAAGTTAATTAAGAAGTACACTTAATTATTGAAAATATAATTGTAAACACGTCACTACTACGATCTGAGCACAAATGAATAAGAGAAAGGTTATTGTGTGAGAGAAAGTGGAGACCGGCTACTCCGTGCTGTGTCACTGGGAGACACCTGGTGGGAATAAATTGTAACCTAGATCGATAAATGATCGATGATAATTGATCAGTTATCGACCTAGGGTAAAATTTATTAAATTACTAATATCGCTATAAAAAAATAAGGGTTGGTGGTAGAAGGGTGAAAATTTAGGAGGGTATGTATTTTTTGATGCCACATCATAAAAAAATAAAAAATAAAAATTTTGTTCAAACAATAAAAAAAAATTGTTTGGGGGTGGCCGCCCTTATTACTTAGGGGTGTAAAAAATAGATATAAATATATTCTCAGACCTACCGAGTATACATAAAAAATTTCATAAAAATCGGTCCAGCCGTTTCGGAGGAGTTCAGTGACTAACACTGTGACGGGAGAATTTTATATATTAGATATATATATATATCTCTTTCTCTCTCTCTCTCTGGTTGAATGAGTCAGTGTCAGCATCAGCTGTGTGTATGTGACGCCGCACGCACACATACCTGATACCTTCGCTCGCCCGGCAATAGACGGCCGAGCTGGCAGGCTACGCACGGCACACGTGTTCTGCTATTTAAACGCAGTGTTGAAGCATTTTGACATAAATACAAAAGTTTCATTTACGTGGAATACTGCACTGTTGCAACTTTTGAGCAGGCGAAGGCCTGGCGGCGCGGCAACGATAATATTCAAGGATAAATTTATTAATTGGATGTTGCCATGCTTTGCTGCTGCCGCACTAGCACGATGAGGCCCGGCAATATTTACGGGAATACAATAATTCAGTGCGACGTATACTTGAAATATTAATTATCCCTAATCTTTCATCAAAAACTTCTGGTGCGGTCTATACATGCCAAAATACAGTGCATGTACACTAACACGTTAGAACACTAAATTCTGAAAGTCACATCGCTAAAACCAACGGCATGTGTCGCACCTTGCCCTTAGTCACTGTCACTTGTGTCTTTATGCAGTGTAGCTGTAGCTGTGCCACTTGTGCAGGCTATCCCTTCGTCATGCAGCTTGTTTAACCAGCTATTGGGCATGTACAGTCTGGTGTGAGCAACGAAAAACCTCTTGCGAGCACGGGGCACAACTTTGCGAAGTTTGAATTTTTTTGGAAAATTAGTTCCAGATAAGGGGAGTTCCGTTCGAGGGAATTCCGGTTAAGGGGTGCTCTACTGTAATTACATAATTAGCCAGAACATTTGTTTTCCTTCTTGCTGTACCAAGGGAAGAACCATCCGCACACTACCCAGAGAGCTTAACGCTGCCGCGTATTCACATAACACCACGTTCATTCACGTTAAGGTCAGCAGCAAGCCATAAGTGCTGGGTCCGTTTCCTTTTATTATTCACACGTAATCAAGCACAGTGAGTAAACAGTTTTACAAAGTTCAATGTGTGTTTATTTATTGTCCTCCGGGACACATAGAGCACTACACACCTTGTAGCACCACCCACAATTTTCTAGCATATGTCAGGCGTATGAGACGGCGTACAGTCTCATCAGAAGGTGTAAATAATGTAACAGTAAGTACGTGACAATATCATTTGCAAACTGACGGAGAACTCCAGGGTTCACGGAACCGTCGAACGAACGACCCACATCACCATCTCTCCACTGGGTTGTGGGTGCCGGCCAATTCTACACTCAACGAGCCCTGGGTCACCTCTACCACGTCAACTCCGCAGAGAGATAGTGATGTGAATCGTTCAGACAGCTCAGGGGGCTGGATGCCTCCGTCAGTTTGAAGACGAAGTTGTCACGTACATTAATTACACTAATTACACATGTTGACCTTGTGGCGATACTGTAGGGAATCTCGTACGCCTGAAATATGATAGAAAAGTTGTGGTTGATACAAGGGGTGTAGTGATCTATGTGTCACATGGGACAATGAATCAACACCAACTGCATTTTGTAACGCTGATTACTCACATACTTGAATACATGTTCAAGATGTGGACATGTGAATGTTAAAAGAAATGGACCCATCACTTACTTCCTGCTGGTGACCTTAGCGTGAAAACGACCTAAGACAGAGTGGTGGTTATGCGAATACATGGTAACATTAAGCTCTCTGGTGAGAGTGCAAGTGGTTCTCCCTTTGGTACAGAAAGAAAACAAACTTTCCAGTTAATTATGTAACTATTGCAATCAAGTGATATCAGCTTAAATGATGCTACCGAGGAGGCTCGCGAAGCTGACGACCACGCTGCCAGTCTGGCTCGTGTGCTGGAGCGAATTGAACAAGTGGTGTCGGCTTCCGTCACAATTGGCGTGAACCTACACCAAACGCTGAGTGGTAAAACATGACATAAGCACTATGTAACACTATTGCGGTGGTGAAAAATTGTATAAATTAAATTAAACACATTGGTGACACCTCTGTTGAGTAACAAATGTATGTTAAGGTTGATGTGAAGTTGATGGGGAGTGTCACTGCAATAAATGAAATGTTACTGTGATGGAGTTCCTTATGGGCAGTCCCCTTCTATGATAAAAGAATTACCCTTTTATACATAGACATCCAATACAATTTTACACTTTCTTGTGAAAAGTCTCTGTATTTCATTTTCCGTGACATGTTTAAATTTCGCTGGCTACGGTGTTGCCAGGTGGCTGTCGCCTGAGGGGATGGACGAGTCCAACTGGGCAAAGAGGTGTGGGTGGCCATGCTCAATGGCTCTTAATAAATTAAAACCCACCCCTCACGGTAGCTTTGAATGATATGAAGTTGTGTGGTATGTATACAAAAATCCTCACATCATTGGTCGCACTCAATTTGGGGCACTTAGCACTTCAACTTTTGCCTACATGCCAGTTGATGCCAATTGGAGGGGAGTTATGTCTTATGATGCGGAGCAAGCTCCTTCGACGTAATGACCAGTCGCCCGTGCACCCAAAGGATATAGGTTTGGGGTAATAACCATTTCGGGTTGCATATTAATTTATTACAAGAATAACATCTTGTAATAGACAAAGTGGGATGACCCCTTCAAACATGCAGTACTTGGCAGGAACGTGCAAGTACCATTCTTGTCAACCTGCAATATGCTATCTTGGCCTGGTGTTGCTGGTTCGGTCCAGTGTAGTTGATGTGACTGTGGCGGTCAGAATAGGTGCAAGGAGCTCATGGATGCGAAGACCACGTCAAACATCCTCTCTCTGGTGACCACTTGACTTCGCAGTTCCCCATGTGTCCCATAATACAGTCAGGCATAAAAGGCATTGGGTGGCTTCAGCTTGCGGCGTGGCCTCAGTGTATAAGGCCTCCGCCACTGGGAGGTGATTCTGGTTGCTGCTGGGGGTCAGGGTGCTGACCCCAGTGAGGCTGACGTCCCATGATATGCATGTGTGGCTGATAAGTGTCCCCACCACATGTGATGCATGCCGGGTGGGTCAGGCGGAGCGGACGCTTAGGGCAGCGGAGAGGGAAGGTGGACCCCTCCTCCTCTGACTTCTCTTCCCTGCTGTTGCTGCTGCAGTGTAGACGTCGGCATGATGTGGGTGTTGGCGAGGGGGAAGGAGAGGGCCCCGGTGAAGGGCTGTGAAACCCAGTTACACTCCCCGTCGCTTTGGCCGACATCCTCTGGTGTGAGGTCCCCGATGGTGGTCCTGCTCAGGACGCTATGTCAGAGCAGTTTAGAGAGCTGTCCTGTGGGGTTCTCTGTCCTACAGATATCCCTGGCGACTCGCAATTGGCGGCGTCCCTGGTGGTCAGCGCAGTGATGCTGGGCGTCACGCTTCGGACTGACCCTTCCAGGCCTGCAGTGAAGCATGCTATGTTGGTGGTTGTGTTTGGTGGCGAAGATCAACCCTTAGGCACTTCTTCCACCTCCATGTCGCTTGTGGACGTCAAAATGCTGGGCGTCTCTGTGGAGAAGAGGCGCCGGGGAATTTTCGGATCGCTTCCGGGACTCCGTATCCCGACTTCGTTTCTGGTGGCGACTGGTGTGCTGGCTTCCTGGTGCTCGACGTACTGCTGGTCAGGTATTGTGATGCTTGGCATCCCCACTGCCGATCGGAGGTCTTTGTGGTGTACGGTGGCCCTCCTCTTGTTGCTAAGCCTGATGAAGTATGTGGTGTATCCTAGTGGCTTCACCACTGANGGGACTCCGTATCCCGACTTCGTTTCTGGTGGCGACTGGTGTGCTGGCTTCCTGGTGCTCGACGTACTGCTGGTCAGGTATTGTGATGCTTGGCATCCCCACTGCCGATCGGAGGTCTTTGTGGTGTACGGTGGCCCTCCTCTTGTTGCTAAGCCTGATGAAGTATGTGGTGTATCCTAGTGGCTTCACCACTGAAGGTCCGCTCCAATTCTGGACGAATCTGGTGCAGAGGTTATTCACACCGCTGGATAATTTGTGCCCTCTGACATAGACCAGTTGGACAGGTACCAACCGCCATGGTGCTCATGTGGTGGCTGGCATCCATTTTTTTTTATTTAGCGATCTTGGTTTCCGCGAGCTGCTACTAATGCTGCCACTCTGCACAGTTTTCTGGCTGTCNATCTTGGTTTCCGCGAGCTGCTACTAATGCTGCCACTCTGCGCAGTTTTCTGGCTGTTCCGTCTTCTGGTTTGCCCACGCCTTCTGTCTGGCATGCAGCAAATTCCCGGGGTAGCATGAGTTCACGACCCTGCAGGATCGCTGCTGGAGTCTGCCGTGATGCGAGATTCAGCCGTCGGCTTATTGTAAATAAAATGGAAGGTAAATTTTCGGCCCAGCCAGCTGGTGTGGTTCTTCCCCACTCTCAGGAGTAACTGGGTTTGAGGTATTTGTTCCTTCTCTCGGTGGTGTTTCACCTAGGGTGGTATATTGGAGTTGTATGGTGGCTTACTCCTTACCGAGTGCAAATTTCATGCCAGTACCTTCAAATCAACTGGGTACTGTTGTCAGTGAGAAGTGCTTTTGGGTACCCTCAGCCGGGGGGGGGGGGTAGAACTCAGTTTCCAGTGTCCGTGCAATGGTGTGTGCCCATCCGCTGGAGACTTGGAAGGCTTTGATCTATCTAGAAAATTCATCACTCACGACAAGGATTAACATTTTCCTTGTGGAATGAGCGTGGGTAGGGGCCATTAAGATCTAGGGGCACCATCTCGAAAGGGTTCCTGCGGAACCCTGCATTGCTATTGGGTTACCCCATCTGCCCACCTGCATTTTAAGTTGTTGCAGGGGTCTCACTTCTTCACGTACATGCGTACATCCCTGCTTGCTTATGGCCAGTGGAAATGCGGCTGGAGATTCCTGACTCTCTGGGTTTCCGCACAATGGCCAGCCAAATTGCTACTGTGGACATGAGTTAGCAATTCTTCACGTGCTCCTTTTGGCAAATATAGGCATCAGGTCTCATCGAGAAGCCACCGATAGTTCTCGACATAAGTGTCCCGGATGCCCCACAAATCACCATCTCCAGGACCCTATCCTTCACCCTCGCCAACACCCATATCACTCCAATGTCAACACTGCAGCAGCAACAGCAACGAAGAGGAGTCAGAGTAGGTGGGGTCCTCCGGCTTTCTCTGCCGCTCTGAGCGGCCATGCTGCCCTACCAGCACAGTCTGCATGTCGTGGAACGATAGCCTCGCCAGGGTCAGCACCCTGACCTCCCAGCTTAAACCAGTCAGCACCCAGAGGCACCAGCCTCATGCACTGAGGTCACGTAACAAGTAGAAGCCACCCACCGCCTGTTGTGCCTGTTGGCTAAATGGTACACATCAGGAAATGCGGGGTCATGTGGTCACCAGAAGAGGGGCTGTTTGATGTGAACCATGTATCACCGAGCTCCTTGTGCCTATTCTGATTGCCGCAGTCACATCAACTGCATCAGCTGCACCAAGCCTCACCAGCAACATCAGGCCAAGAGTGCTTAGTGCTAGTTGACAAGAACGGAACTTCACCTTCTTGCCAACAAGTGCTACATGACTCAAGAGGTCATCCTATTTTGTTTATTACAAGAGGTAACTCTTGTAATAAAATAGCAGGTGTTACGAAACTGTGTTTACCCCAAAGCCACAGCTGTTGGACACATAGACTATTGGTCGTTACGTCGTAGCAGCTCGCGCAGCGACATATGACATAAAGCACCTCCAATAGGCGTCCTGGCTTGTAGGCTTAAGTTGAAATGCTAAGTGCCCCAAAGTGCAACCAACAGGGTGCAGAATTTTTCATGAATATCACACAACCTCATCTCATTCGAAGCTACAGTCAGGGGTGTGTTTTATTGTATTAAGAGACATCGAGCATGGCAACCCACGCCCCTTTGCCCAGGTGAACTCGTCCATCCCTTCAGCAGACAGCCACCTGGCAACACTGTAGCCAGTGAAATACAAACACATCACAGGTACATTGCATATAATGGCCTCCATTATAGTAACATTTCATTTAGTGTGGCGACACTCCCTGTCAAATTCACAACATTAACCTTAACAGACATTTGTTCATAAATGGGGGTTTTACCAATGTGCTTCGTTTAATTTATATGATTTTTCATCATTCCATTAATGTTACATAGTGCTTATGTCATGTTTTACCACTCGGTGTTTGATGGCGGTTCATGCCACTTGTGATAGAAGCAGACACTTATTGTGTTACCTTCGGCACACGATCCAGATTAGCAGCGTGGTCGTCCGCTATGCGAGCCCTGTCGGTAACATCATTTAGGCGCATATAACACTTCATTACAATAATAACTTAATTAACTGGAACATTTGATTTCTTTCTGTACTGAGGGGAGAACCACCTGCATTCTCACCAGAGAGCTTAATAATACCGCATATCCGCTTAACCACCTTGCTGACTTAGGTCAATTTCACGCTAAGGTCACCAGCAGGCCATAAGTGCTGGGTCCATTTCTTTTAATATTCACATGTCCACTTCTTGAACATGTAATCAAGTATGTGAGTAAACAGCTTTACAAAATTCAGTGAGTGTTGATTTATTGTCCACCGGGACACAGGGCACAACACCCCTTGTAGCACCACCCACAATTTTTCTAATATATTTCAGGTGTGCGAGACGGCCTACAGTATCGCCACAAGGTCAACGTGTGCAAGTAGTGTAATACTAAGTGCGTGACAACTTAATCTTCAAACTGATAGAGGCATCCAGGGCCCTCTGGGCCGCCGACAGAACGACCCACATCACTAACTCTCCGCTGAGTTATGGCGCCGGGCAATTCTGCACTCAACCAGCCCAGGGTCAGCTCGACCATGTCAAGATTAGGGTTAACAACTGGGCCGGCACAAATAACAATTGCGATGCATTACTTGCGTGAAACAGTTCCAGAAAGTAAAACTATGCCATAAGCGGCTGTGAATATTTGCAAAAGAAATTGAGTAAGTTTCTCACGTGATGGTGGAATTAACAAGAACCAAAAAAGGTTTATCTTATACATTCTAACTATGATCACAGATTTAGATTCATGACTGTGAAAAAGTAAGTGTGTAATACAGGAAGCACACAACCACCAACAGCATTACGTTACAATGGCGTCCGGTTACCTCTCGACCACCAGCTCATCTACAACCGAGCCAAAATGTGTATGTTCGTAAACACNATTACAATGGCGTCCGGTTACCTCTCGACCACCAGCTCATCTACAACCGAGCCAAAATGTGTATGTTCGTAAACACAATTATCGGCCTCTGCTAAGAACTTCTGTGCTGGACATGCTCCGAAGTGGAGTGGCCCACACAAAGTTATTCGCCTCCTCGGTAAAACCCACCTATATCGTGAGCTTCGGCAGGAGGCACTTCTGTCCTGTTCAGACATGACGAACTGCACTACGCAAATGCCATTCCAGATACCACAGCACACGACTTCTTAGGAGGCCACATGGGTGAACAGCCACATGCTCTTGACAGCTAACCAAGGCCCAAATAATTAATTTCTGCAATAATACTTCACCTATCTCCTTTCCACTGGAGCAACTTCCATCAATTTTAAAGACTTTTTAGGAAAATATTATCCCCTGAGTTTAGTATTTGGGAGTGGTAACAGGGCGGTTCGTCATGGATTAGTTTATCTCCGGACCCCTGAGTTTAGTCTTTGGGAGTGGTAACAGGGCGGTTCGTCATGGACGAGTTTGTCTCCGGAGCAGTGTGTTGGTTAGTCATGTTCGAAGGCTTTCAAATCAAAGCTACAGTTATACTCATTACTAATGAATACTATTGTGCAGTGACATAATGTTTTATATTTTATTTCAAACACTTGACACACCAGCACTTCGCACTTAACGCACACACACAGGGATGAGAACACTTAATGAAGAGGGCTCACAAAGGTACCTGGATTATGGAATTACTGTGTCCCACTCGCTGCATACATTTCCGTGGTGGTATTATTACTGAGGAATCTGGACATAGTAATCCTGGCCAAAATATTACATCATCAAAAGTTACCTCTTGAGGGTATGAAGGCCAGATCACCACTTCACAGTAGTTGTGCCATAGGAGTATGCTGATGGAGTGTATTCCTAACTTGCTGTGCCAGCGCAGTAGTCGGCAGAGGCAACTGCTCCCATTTTCGGGGCACAGTGATTCACCAGTAGAGGTATATCTTAGCTGCACAGTGGCGGAATGACGAATGGGCTAAGAGAGGATGTACGCAGCACGCATAATCATTTTTGATGTCGCTGTCAGGGAGTATCTCGGCACTGGGGTTTGCATAGGTAACAGTGTAGTCAGCCATGATGAGGTAGAGATGATCTCAGTTGATTCTAACCCAACTGCGTCATTTGATGCAGACCAAATATGTCATAAACACCATTGCTTGTCAAATCTATGCACTCTACTCCATCTTGCTGCAAAACCTGCACATAAGTCCTTGTAAGCTGCAGATTGCAGATGCATAGGTACATATATTTGTTGGCCTAGCGGGAGAATAGGCAGTGGCCACATGGTGGTTGGCTTGTACTGTGCTATGTAGAAGCATTGGTGCATGTGCACTCTCTCTTTTCCTATCTCTTTCTAATCATACAATGTGTCACTGTCCACTAGGTCACAGTGTGAGGGTGTGTGTAATCAGAAGATTGTCTGTTGACTTGTTGGTGGTGGCATTGACATTGGTAGTCAACTCCATTCTTTCAGCATCTACGGGCCTAGCCTGCTTTGAATAAGTTCTAGTTATACGAGGATGGAGGAGAACAGTTCGACTTTCAGGGAAAAGTATTATTCATGCAGTCCAGTGTTTTCAATGTTTAATTGAGACAAAGTGTTGGTGTACATTTGTATCTCTCATGCTTTAATAAAGTGGTAAAACTGAAAATTACAGTCGCCTACATTATTGAGCTGCACTTTAATAAAATTCTCTTAGTGAGGATGTGAGGGACTGTGGGGTTTTCCATGGCCAACAATGGAGAGTAGGAAGTTAGGCTCTCTTTGCTGAACACAAAGTTACATGAACTGTGGTGNCAGTCCAGTGTTTTCAATGTTTAATTGAGACAAAGTGTTGGTGTACATTTGTATCTCTCATGCTTTAATAAAGTGGCAAAACTGAAAATTGCAGTCGCCTACATTATTGAGCTGCACTTTAATAAAATTCTCTTAGTGAGGATGTGAGGGACAGTAGTGTTTTCCATGGCCAACAATGGAGAGTAGGAAGTTAGGCTCTCTTTGCTGAACACAAAGTTACATGAACTGTGGTGNGGTTTTCCATGGCCAACAATGGAGAGTAGGAAGTTAGGCTCTCTTTGCTGAACACAAAGTTACATGAACTGTGGTGTCGAAAAAAAAATCTCCATGCTGCAGAACTAAAACACGACATAAGTTATTGTCTCGACACTTTCAAAGGGGGGGTGTACTTAGTGACACCTAGCAAACATATTATTTCTAACTTAACAGCATGTCAACACTTGACTGTCTGGCTACTGTAACCTCATGTTTAATTAATAATACACAGTAATCTGCAATATTATTTTTTCTCTTAATCCCAAACCACTGTCTTTTAACATTATCGCAAACAACAGAGTGCCCAGCAAGCTACCTCGCAGCACCTCCTTCCTTCCATATTGCCTCCCTCACTTTCACCCTCTGTCTTCTCCCTGAGGAACTCCCCAATACATTCCACTACCCACTTATCCGGTATCAGGTCATCCATTTTCTTCATCAAAGTCCCTTGGGGCACCTTATCAATTGCCTTTTCAAAGTCAATGAAGCAAGCATCCACCTGCTCAACAATTGCCTGCAACAGATCCTCAAACAGCCCAGCCAGCTGCATCTCACATGAGTATCCTTTTCTGAAACAATGCTGTGACTCCTCCAACCAATTCCTCTTGTTCATAACATTTACCATATAATGAACCACCAGCCTCTCCATTACCTTTTCTGTACTCGATGTGACTCACCTGTCTGTAGCCACCAGGCCTCCCCCTTTCCTCCTTCTGATTAAGTATTGGGACCACCAACGCATCCTCCAACATTGTGGCAACTTACCTTACCTAAGGACTTGCTAANCCTTCTGATTAAGTATTGGGACCACCAACGCATCCTCCAACATTGTGGCAACTTACCTTACCTAAGGACTTGCTAAGCAACACCTCCAAATATTTCACTAACTCTCTCCCATCAAACTTAAGTGCTGTGTTCCCTATCCCGTCTGGTCCCACTGCCTTACTTCTCGTCAACCCCCTGTTTACCATTGCTATNACTTAAGTGCTGTGTTCCCTATCCCGTCTGGTCCCACTGCCTTACTTCTCGTCAACCCCCTGTTTACCATTGCTATCTCCAACTCCCTCGTCTTACTAAACAACCCCCAATTCCTATTAGCATCCCTATTCCAATCCTTCTTTGCCTCAAACACTGACAAGTACTGGCCTTGCAACATCTCCGATATTGGTAATTTGATGCAGTCCTGCCATCCCTACGTTTCAGTAGAGGGTTCCCTTCCTCTCCTCCCCATGCCTTCTTAACATTCCTAAACAATTTTCCCCATTCCTTTCATTTTCCTTCTTCGACCATCTTCCCTAAAAATATTTTCTTCTCCTGTTTAATTATCTTTTCTAGCTCCCTTCCCATTTATTTCATTAACTCCTTAACTCTCGTCATCCCTTCATTTCTCCACTTGGCATGTAATATTCTACAATTCCTCTTCATTTTTAAATATCCTGTTTATAATATGGTGGATCTCCCCCATACCGTAATNCATGTAATATTCTACAATTCCTCTTCATTTTTAAATATCCTGTTTATAATATGGTGGATCTCCCCCATACCGTAATAATTTCTTTGGCACTAATTTCTCCATCACAACCTCTATTATTGTTTTAAATTCTTCCCATAATCCTTCCACACTTTCTTCCATTGACCACTTTTCAAACATATCCCTCAGGAAAATTTCTCCCCTCTCCCTGTCATCTTTCCCA
Source organism: Clitarchus hookeri (assembly GCA_002778355.1). NCBI lineage: Eukaryota > Metazoa > Arthropoda > Insecta > Phasmatodea > Phasmatidae > Clitarchus > Clitarchus hookeri. The sequence goes on along the minus strand of NQII01006791.1, from coordinate 7,888 downwards.
TACCGCCACACCAGCCTATCTCCCATTTGCTCTTCTCTCATCCTTAAAAGTCCAATTTCAACAACAGNCATGTAATATTCTACAATTCCTCTTCATTTTTAAATATCCTGTTTATAATATGGTGGATCTCCCCCATACCGTAATCATTTCTTTGGCACAAATTTCTCCATCACAACCTCTATTATTGTTTTAAATTCTTCCCATAATCCTTCCACACTTTCTTCCATTGACCACTTTTCAAACATATCCCTCAGGAAAATTTCTCCCCTCTCCCTGTCACCTTTCCCATACCGCCACACCAGCCTATCTCCCATTTGCTCTTCTCTCATCCTTAAAAGTCCAATTTCAACAACAGNTCTTTCCCATACCGCCACACCAGCCTATCTCCCATTTGCTCTTCTCTCATCCTTAAAAGTCCAATTTCAACAACAGGAATTACATTATCGCTATCCATTGTACCAACTACAGCATTCCCAGGTTTGACCAACACCATATCCAGCACTGACCCAACACCCTCTTCATTCCACCTCAAAGGTGTTTCTACTGCCTGTACCAAGCCTCTGTTGACTAACTGCGCTGCCATTCTCTGTATCATGCTGCCAATCCCTTCTGCACCCTCTAGCCATCTCACTCCTGGCATATTCAGATCCTCTGCTACAACAACCCACTGCCTGTTCTTTAGTCTATCAACCTTCTCCTTGATCGTCTCAATTGCCTGACATTCTTGTACTGGTGGCCTATACACTTCCAGCAAAGTAATCCTCATACTTAATTTAATTTCCGTCACCTTAACATCTTCACTTATCCATTTAACTTACCCTTTCAGCTCCTTCCTTACCAAAACCATTATACCTCTTCCTCTCCCATCCCTGTCTCTTCTGAAGATGGTGAACTTATCCTGCCTACATTAAATGTCAAGCACTTCCTCATTCAGACAAGTCTCCACAGCTACCACTATATCCGCCCCATGTCCTCCAACCTTACCCCAGAAGCCCTCTGAAGATTGCTGTACACACTCCTACAGTTCACCACCATTAAATTTATGTTAACATGCTGCTTTACCCTCCAACTTTGCTTACACCTTCTCTCCTCCCCTGTGGCCTCATCAGTGTTTACCTCTCCATTTAGCTCTACTTCTGTTACCTTGACCCTCTCTGGTTGTTATTTAAACACTCGCGGCTCAGCCCTGACCCTCTCCATACATCCAGCTGCTTCCCTACCTAGCAGATCCCTTGGGATCTTCTTTCCCTGCTCTGTCAGGTGTTACTCGTCCCTTTCTACACTTTCCAGGATACCCATTTCCTACTGCCTATAAATGTAGCCCCCAAATCCCTACATACTCTCTCGCTGCCATTGCCTTCCTGTGAGTTATTCCCTTTATAACTAGCACGCTACTAACTACTGTCCTAGCTCTTGAGAACTTCTCCTGTACTTTACTTAGTAACACCCTAAGGTCCCTCTCTACTTCTTGCCCCACCTCCTTTTGAGCCAGGTCATTTCCCCCCGCAAGAATTAAAACCACCTTTGCTACTCTGCTACCACTCATACTATTAATTCTTCCCTCAAAATCCTTGACTCTTGCACCACAAAACGCTGCTTTATATGTATTTCCTTTCCTGATTTCTCTCAACTCAACCCCCTTTACGATCGAGCTGCCTAGGAAACCCACTTTTGGTTCATTTCCTACAACATTTTCCTGCTGTGTCTCTCTTTCACCCACCTGCCTCCCCTTGTCTTCTTCATGTCTTCCCTGATCTCTGCCACTGGCCTCCTCCTGCACCATCTTGTTTCATTCCATTTGACCAGCCCTCTTTGTTCCTCTCCAGTCCTAAACTGTCCCTTTTCCCCTACTTGCTGGCCTTTGCTAATCCCTCTCCTACATTCCTCAACATACTGCTTCCTGCCTTCCACCACTGCCTGTTCCCGACATACTGTTTCCCTCTCATCTTTCCTTGTTTGCTTCCTGATGTCTACTATCGCCTTATCCCTTGCTACGNTTCCCGACATACTGTTTCCCTCTCATCTTTCCTTGTTTGCTTCCTGATGTCTACTATCGCCTTATCCCTTGCTACGCTGTGCTCTCAAGCTAAGCAGATTTTTGAGAGACTAAGAGAAAAAGCTGGAGAGGCGGCCAAAGATGAAATTTTTAAAGCTAGTAACGGCTGGTTCTGCCGATATAAAAGTCGTTGTAATTGGCATAGCATGACAGAGATTGGAGAGGCGGCAAGCGCTGATAAAGAAGCTGCATCTTTCTATCCAGAAAAACTCAAGACAATCATAGTAGAAGGTGACTATACTAGCCAAAACATATTAAACATAGACGAGACAGGTCTTTTTTGGAAAAAATGCCTAAAAGAACTTTTATCGCGCGTGAAGAGAAAACCTTTCCACGTTTTAAAGCCGCCAAAGATTGTTTGAAAGTGATGGTTGGTGCGAATGCAGCTGGTGATTGTAAATTGAATCATCTCTTAGTGTATTGCTCAGAAAATCCAAGAGCCTTAAAAAATTAATCTAAAGCTGGTTTACCCGTCATTTGGAAGTCTAATGCGAAAGCTTGGGTGACAGGTTCTCTTTTTGAATACTGGTTTGACCATAATTTTATTCCTGAAGTCGAACATTATTGCCAATTAAAATAAATCCCATTTAAAGTGATGCTAATAATTGGCAATGCACCAGGCCACCCTCCTGCTACTCTTAATTAATTTCGACCCACGGGTGAAAGTTGTATTTTTGCCACCAAACACCACCAGCTTGCTTCAACCGATGGACCAGGG
>NQII01006790.1:0-110100 GCA_002778355.1 Clitarchus hookeri | reverse complement strand
AGTCTGGCCAATGACTCAGAAAGGGAAGAATGATAACTCTCCACTAGTTCCTCCATATGTCCAATCCTCACTTCTGTAGTTGGGCTAGTGTATAGAAAGTAGTGGAGGTCTAAGACTGGAGATCCATAGTACGAATACTGGTAGTCCAAGAACACNGCTAGTGTATAGAAAGTAGTGGAGGTCTAAGACTGGAGATCCATAGTACGAATACTGGTAGTCCAAGAACACTATATCAGAAACTTTTCCATCCTCATCGTACCTGAACATCATGTTGTTTGTCCAGGCATCGCCGTGTGTCAACACATTAAACTCTTGATCGTCCCTCTGCATAGTCTTCTTTAAACGATGTACTCCAGTTGTTGAGAGTTGATGCAATTTCTCGAAGTACCTCTGACCATCTTCTGGCCACATCTGCACTTTCTCGGCGACAGCTTTGAACGACTGTGAGATTAAGTTACTCATTGACTTACCTTCCCTAAAATAAGGATGCCTGAGGAAATTGTCAAACATGTTTGGCTCTTGGGAGTGCAGAGCTACTGTAGCAGCATGGAATTGCCCAAGACGGGAAACTACTAATTTGCTGTGGTCAAGATCCAGTCCGGGCAACCTCGACGCCATTTTGAACCCCGACTGTGTGAGATCTTCCATCACTAGCTTCTGGTGAGGCTTGCCTGAGGAGAAGTAACACCTGGGTCCGAGAAGAAAAGACTTANTCTCTCTGTAATCACAAACGGAGATATCATGTCACAATGTAATAATTCAAATGAACTATATGATTTATGCAGATGCAAACATATACATTTGATGCAAGAGTATTTAATTACCTTAATATCGCTATAAATCCTACATTTCTTACACAGAAGATATATAAAATGAAATAGATTTTATTTTTTTAAATAAAAAGGCATTATTCGGCTTTCTTTCTTACATTGCAATTTATATGTTCCAATTCCCTATTTGGATTGGCACATTTACAAATTTACATTTACTTTGTATGCATTTATAAATGATGTATTGTGGAATTTGCAGCAAATATTGACAAATAAAGTAAGTCCTCATGTTAGGCGAGAGCTAAAGTCTCACCACGCAGAGAAGTGTTTACACATAGAGCGGAGACACAGTTCCGGTAGAGGGCCCGACAATCAGTAGTGACTGGGTAGTGCCTCGGCAGAACAAAGGGTGCCTTTAAGTGCTAGCGTCTTAGAGAATGTGGGAGGGGAGTGAATGTCGTATTGAATTATCACGTCGGGTTTCGGAACTGGACAACTGCAAATTTAGCGGAGTGCTCTGCTACACTCAATAATTTAACTATCTGGCCCCTTCAAGCTGAATTGCTATTTGCAAATACTCGTAAAAGGGTAACTAAGTGAAAGCTACCTGTAAGCAGATTTGGTGAGTGGCAAAACTTGTAGCTTCATCCATATCGGTATTACCTAGTTCATAACGCTCTCCGAATCTCTCAGCTTTCTTAACTCTATATACCGTTCACGGTTAAAACGCTGCTCGTGGTTATTTGAGCACCATTGAAATTCCATTTAAGGATCTGTTTTTTTGGTAATTTTATTCTCTTCTGCCATGTCTAAGATTAACTTTTTAATTAATCATCTCATTTTATTTGATCGTCAGACAAGTGCAAACCAAGGAATTTTTCTCTAAAGTAAATGAGTTGATTGCATTCAAATACTTGCTCGTGTAAGTGTAAAATAATAAACACTGATTTCGGTAGCAGTACATTTAAACCTTTCACTCTTACTACAACTTAAAAAATCGTGGAAAAATTATTCGTAATTCACTGCTTACGTAAATCCAGGGCTACCCTCGTGCTAGTTGAGAACGTGGAATGTTTATAGCCCAGAAGCAGTGATTTTTTGCAATGTCTGATTTCAAAACCGCTCACTTTACCGTAACTAACCTTCACCAGTAATTCGTGGGACCTTGTGGGTGCGGGACTATCTGGTTGTATTCGCAAATACAATGACATTTTCTTGAACTTGGAATCATGTGCCTGTAGACTTATACATTTAAGGTTATGTTCTTGTTCGAATAAAAATTACTAAAATTGAATTAATTTTTAAAATGTGTTTATTTAAATAATAGTCTGATAATTCACAAATGGCCATGACAACCACAACACCAAGAAGGACATGAGCAATAATATTCAGATATATTTGACAGAATACCCGTCACAAAGAGGTGACTTGGTTATTCTTGCAGCTCGCCATGATGTACAGAACATGGGAATATCGGTTCTGTGTGAAACCACCACAAGCTTAAATAACTACTGATACACGATGCAACATTGAGTGGAAGACATTTTGTATGTCTCTCTGGGGAATATCCGGCCAAGCTGCTTCGATGCGTGCCCGAAGTTCAGCCGTTGTTGCTGCGGGTGTCCTGCAGTAGGCCAGTCATCGTCCGAACATGGACTCCACGTTTACGATGGGCAAGATATCCAGCGAACGTGCAAGCCAAGATTGTTTTATTATGTGGTGTTTGACCAGGAACAGTCGGACTACGTGTGTCATCCGCAGTCGCGTGTTGTCCTGTTGGTACAAGGCCCCAGGTTGGCCTTGAGGATAGAGGACCTTTGACCTCCATGAAGTAATGGTTGCTCGTAAGCGTACCTCCGATTCTGACTAGGCACCAGTAGGTCTGCGATCCATTGTCACTACATACAATAACTCCAGTATGGAGCAATACAGGACTCGGCCCGGCGTGCACCATGGAGCTGCTAGACTGGAATACTACATTCATGGTGCTGCAAATAGAAGCGCGATTCATAATAGAAGACGATTGCATGCTATTACCCTCATTGATCCATGCAATATAGCAGCGGCATGCGCCTGTGGTGAGTATTCTGTGGCAGCCACAGTAATGGGCGCATATATAAGATGCCCGATGCTGCAGACAATGATTAATTATGTATGCAGAAACGGTTCAATTTTTTTTAATTCCTAAATTCTTTACATAGTGTGTTTATATAGCTGTACGATCCGTGATTGCGACGGTCACAAGATTTCTATCCTCGTAACTAATGGCGCAACGTGGGCATTGGCTTCCCATTTTGCTCAGCCCGTCTTTTCTTCACTCACTGATCACATATACATCTGCTTCACTGTGACTGCATTATTTCCAACGCGAGAACTAATTTCATGATATACTAAGCCATCTTCACGATATGAATCGATTGTCCTGCAATCAAAGGCGGAATACGTTTTGTATGGTTACGACCAGCATACACAACTTTCAGTGCTAAAAGCAGAAGTTGTTTTTGCTACCTTATACTTACTCCATCTGTGCACACCAATTGGCGGAGAAACACAATGATGCAACCTCTCAGCGTCTCCCGACTCCCTCTTATATACCGTTAATCAGAGTCGTCATTTTCTTTTAGTGCTGCACTACTCGTCTGAACAACTAACCACGTCATTCACCTATCCTGCTCCACACCCTTACAATTTAGGNGAATACGTTTTGTATGGTTACGACCAGCATACACAACTTTCAGTGCTAAAAGCAGAAGTTGTTTTTGCTACCTTATTCTTACTCCATCTGTGCACACCAATTGGAGGAGAAACACAATGATGCAACCTCTCAGCGTCTCCCGACTCCCTCTTATATACCGTTCATCAGAGTCGTCATTTTCGTTTAGTGCTGCACTACTCGTCTGAACAACTAACCACGTCATTCACCTATCCTGCTCCACACGCTTACAATTTAGGGGACCTTCAGGCTTGTCCTTCTCTGTGCATAGCAGTGTAGATAGAATCAAACATTTTAAAATCTGTTTTATTGGTAACTACTTTCAAAAACTCTGTATTTAATTTTATTAATGCATTGTTTTTCACAAAAATTAACTCATTTTTTAATTGTATTTATAAAAAAAATAAGTTTTATAATAAAAGATTATTATTTCAAGGACCTTACATTTAAGTAAATAAGAGTATTAAAAAAAAATTTAGCTTACTAGATTCGACAACTAAGAATTGCTATACATAGCAGTAATGGTAGGCTCTGTCATCCTGTAAACTAATGTCCAACAAGCAAATTATAATACGGCTGTAAATACGTTAGGGACGTTGATGTTGACAAAATAATAATGTCACACCACGAAATTTATGTTATTTGAAAGGTCGATAAAGTAACTAACCACAGTGGATTATCATCGCCGCTGCACTTACCAACAATGAAACCCTTATGGCGAGTAGAATTTACTCCTTTTCGCATCTAAACGCTCGTATTCAACACGCTTGCAGTATTTCTTCGTTTTCGCATCATGATTTCGGTTTCAGTTTAATTATTTACAATGTCCAATTATTCAACATTTATATTGTACGAGTTGTTTAATAGTGTTGTGCGTAATTTTAATTATTTTTTATATGCAGGTTGTAAAAAGTTAGGCATACATGTAAATTAGATCAACAAGTTCTTACTCTTTTGCAAGCAGGAAATAACACACAGTGAAAATTAGATACCAAAGTATTTAACAACTAGTAAAATGTAAATTTTTTATGACCATACATTTCCAATAATCCCTCTGAAACTCAAACTATGACACGAAAAGAAGAATTTCTGTAAAATCAGTGAAGCCAAGCCTTAACGGTCCCAAAAATGCTATTCCGGGGAAAGAGCCTTTCCTAACTTGCTGGTGGTTTCTTCAAAGAAATTTTTTTTTATAGTTTTGTTGAATGTGATAATTTTTGTGGAGTAGATGCCTAGTTAAGGTCCAGCAAAACTCCAGAAACTATTTTCGCACAAATTACCATCGATCTGATTAGTGCAGTCACTCGTAAATTGAGCACATGCAGACATTCAAATGTGTTTATTTGCAGTTAAATAGCAATATTGTGGTAGAACTGNTTTTCGCACAAATTACAATCGATCTAATTAGTGCAGTCACTCGTAAATTTAGCACATGCAGACATACAAATGTGTTTATTTGCAGTTAAATAGCAATATTGTGGTAGAACTGAATCCGCAATTTGGTTGGTTTTCCTTTGCCACTTTTTACTTTTTAATGTTTCATTCAAAGTTTTACTGGTGTTTTCTAAGTTTTATAATGCTGTCATGGTTATTCTTCTGTAGTTCGTTGTTGGACCGCAGCCTTGTAATTTTGTATTCATTTATGCGTACATTTGCCTACAATTTTTTGTTCTACTTATGTTGCTTTCTGAATTGCGGCCATTTGTGTTTTGCTTATGGAGTCGGTATTTTTCGTCTTGTCTGTCTCACTCGTAATCTAATTGGACCAGCCTGTCTTTTTTCGGAATATGTTCTTATTTATTTAATAACTCTTCATTGCATTTACTCTTGGTTCGGTTATTGGTTCCTTTATTTTAGTCAGTATGGAAGTCCACTCAAATTTAAAATTTAGAGACGCAGGCGTATTAATTGTATGTGCAGATGGTGCGGTCGTAGGTGCATGTCTGACGAAAGTCGATTATCATGGGAGATTGGTTTACATCCGATGTCACACAATAATAACATGCAAGCTCCACAGCGTTAAATAAATTCTACTTGCAGTTCAACGGCGGCATGAGAAGACATAATGTTCAATATATCCAATGACGAACTACTTTTCACACTAGACAATACTCGCTTGTGTACGTCTCGTCGACCCAGGAGCTTTTTCAAAACTTTTTCCCTAAATTAAACATCAGGAAACATCGTAGGCTGGTTCTCCTCTGCATGAAAGCCACTAACGATGGGTTCGCCTCGAAGGTCTTTGAGGTAATACATGCATGGATACCAATGTCGTATGCAAACTACCTTGAACTATTATGCCGACCAGTTGAGACGATAGGCTTTGTAGAAGAAGCCACATTGTTTGGAAATATGCACCATCTCAGTGACATTGACTTTAGGCTTGCGTGGGTCCTTCCTAGTCGGAATAGCGTAAACGGACCGAAGTAGATAGTCCTTGACATCTGCGGGCGTCATGTGAGTGGTAGAATGAATGGTATAAATATTCTCGTGAACGAAATTCGGCAGTCTATCAAGCCACTTGTAGTTTCCATTCGCTGTGAAATGTCTCTACCATTTGGCTTTTACAGTCTGGTGAAGATGCTCGACGATGCTAGCCTTGAGTCCANGGTGAAGACGCTCGACGATGCTAGCCTTGAGTCCAGAGTACATGGAATAGTGATTTATGCTATATATTTTCACCAGTGCATGGAAAGAAGCATTAAAATATTCTTTTCTATCGTCGTTGTGGTAATTTATCGCTATGCATTTTCACTGAACACATGCGCTATGGCCTCTATGGCATGGCATGCATTCTTCGACTTAGCGGTCTGGCCCAGGCATAATTCGAAAACATGTATATTATGGTAAAAATGTAGTGGTCGCATTTATTCGCACGAGCAAAGTATTGCATTTCGAACAAATCGGATTGGAAAGTATCGTCCTGCCCTTTCATGATGTACTTTCTCCAAGGATAATTCCTTATACCTACCTGTGCAAATACCGAGAAAAAGAATATTTCGTCATCGCACGACATAGCCAGTTTCGACGAGTTCTTCGATGAATGATATAATCTCGATGGTGTGTGTCTGGTTGCCCGTATACTGCGAAGCGACCAGTAGCCATAGTATATCGACATGTTCGTTCGTATAGCCCCAAAAATACATAATTTGCATTTGGCAACGATCTTCTGCAGTAGCAGACCCGACAGAATATCCTTAGAAATCGTGGAAGCTGTCCCTCAATATTTCCGAATTTTGCACGGTTCGTGTCCTTAAAGCACGGCATTGAGGTTTTATCGTTCGCGGAATGAGTGCTACTGGACTGTAGCAGGAAGTGAAACTTGTGAAAATCTGATTTGCCTTATTCTCCAGTATGCCTACTAAACCAAATTTCGCACAGTCCATGTGTAATTTTCACATTGAGATTGCCGATCTGCATCACATCTTCTGGAAAACATAACTTCCTTTTTCCGAGAAAAACTGTTTGATTGTGGTGTCGCAGGCCGTTCGTCTTGTCGCTGTCCTGATTGGAGTAGGAAGCAATGTGGTGTCCGAACACGATGCCCTCTTAAGGCCAGCTCTTTCCTGCTCATTTTTGTTCCATGCACACAGCAAATTGATCAGGGGTTCATCATCTTCGTTGCTAGTGATGACCCCTTCCAATTTTGTACAGTTCTGGACTTCTTTGTCTTTTTCATGATGGTGTCGGTTTTTTTAGCTTGGTCAAATTTTTTATATCCATCCAATGCAAAGTTGCCTCCTGGTGTTGTCGACTAGCTGGTTATTTTCTTGTAATTCTTTTCTGTTAATTTCTCGAGATCCAGTATGTAACTTTTCGTGTAAAGATATTTGCACGAACAGCTTCGATGGCCTGCTGCAACTCAGTCAGNTGCAGCTCAGTCATCAGTTCAGTTCGGTCTGCAATTATTCATAGCATGGAATAAATCCAAAACCACATACGTATATATACATATTCACTCTCGAGTTGAGGAAAGTGAATTTTCGCTTATTTCCAGTCGATCGATGCAGGCATCCAGCACATTTGTGCTATGCCTCGCATCATCAATTTTTCAGCCAATTTGCATTTTAATGTATGTTTGTGCATTCTACACTTTGATCAGGTCTATTATCAGTGTCGCCGCGCCCCCTATGTGCTGTTCGATGACCATGAAATCTTCTACCAGTTCATTTTTCAGGCTTTAGATATTTTGCCCAAGATATGACTGGCGCCTGTGAACAGTGGTGAGGCGAGCTTCACTAAGCTTATTTTCATCATCATAAGACTGTGGACCATGTCCGAACTTGGAAATTGTATTGTGACTCATGGTCGACCTCTTACTATAAACTCATTGAAGCCACGCATGAATCATCCTTTTTGCATTTGTGAATAATTATTGATCATCAATATGCCATACTTCTCGTTCCAGCACAAAGAACACATATATTTTAACTCTTCCAAATGTAATGTCCATATTGACGCGGTCATAGTACTAATGCTGCAATTTCGTATCGTCCATGCGAAACAACGTGAGGAAATTCACATTATCGCATAGTAACGGTTTTGGCACACTTGACTAAGTTTGAATGAAGTACACACATTCCACATGCCGGCCATCCCATGCTAAAGTACACTTGAATACAAGTTNCTTGACTAAGTTTGAATGAAGTACACACATTCCACATGCCGGCCATCCCATGCTAAAGTACACTTGAATACAAGTTGGTTTCTAAAATGCCACATCTGCGAAAATGCATACCGAGTTTTACAATGCTTCGTTCGGTGGCAATACGGCTTTGTNTGTTTCTAAAATGCCACATCCTCGAAAATGCATACCGAGTTTTACAATGCTTCGTTCGGTGGCAATACGGCTTTGTAATCGTTGAAAAAGAAATAGAGATGACATTCCACGACCTGCAGTACACATGCTAGATACTGGTATCCCGGTTACTGGAGCGATTTGAAGTACAGGTACATGTTATCAAACATAAGATTATTCGGATCCTACAAAAGGCTAAGAAACACACATGTATGTTGGTCCACGAATTAGTACTCTCAATGTATTGGGAAACAGCGTTTCATGATGTGCCTCATGTGAATTTTTGACATCTTCAGCAGGAATGCGAATAGGTACAGTAACATCTTGCTTGATTATCTCTATGTTAAACAACTATCCTGCGGAGTTGATTGCGGAGCATGTGAAGCAAATTGCGGAGAGAGTGGAGATAATTGCGTAGCATGCGGAGAGGATTGCTGAGTTTGCGAAGCCTGCAGAGCCGATTGTGAAGGATGCAGAGGTGATTGCTCAGAATTAGTGCTGCAAATTTTCGAATGTTTATTGAAAATATCACTCTGTGAAAACTGCTTCTGGCAGATTTTGCTTTCAAAAGTCACACTTGAACTTTTAATTTTGCAGGTCGTTATTGTTAGTCGTTAATTCCGTAAATCTCTAAATGCGTGACCGCAGAAAAGAAAAAGGAAGATGTTTCATTAGCACTTTATGCCCATAATGTTGTAAGTCTAAAATGATACTGAAATGAAAAAGAATATAGGACGAGTATATATCGGTTCTTAGAGCAGTAGCACGTGATGATTTGTAGAAGAACGATCGAATCTGAAAGATGGATCGTCGATATACTAATCAACAATCTACCTTTCGAGCTGCACATTCTCCGATACAGATTCCGCGGGCCAACAACCAAGCTAGCTAGAAGGATGCCATGCCGCGATACGGACATCAACGCGCTGGACGGNACATTCTCCGATACAGATTCCGCGGGCCAACAACCAAGCTAGCTAGAAGGATGCCATGCCGCGATACGGACATCAACGCGCTGGACGAGCCATGAAAGTGGCTACGATATTGCCTATTGCCAGCACAAGGATCTGCAAGCGAGGCAACAGGCAGACAAGATGCTCCCGCATAGGGCGGACGAAATACATTGTACATTAAACACCATACACGGTAAAATAAATAGCCGCATGGGGCGTTTCCAACGCAATGAAAGCTAAGATAAATATGGGCATGGGAAAAAGAAAGCGAGACAAAGTTCCAAGAGGAGAGGGAAGAATAATACAGGAGGATTCTTTCCCGCCTTGATACCTGCAATCGGTGTTCTGGGCAGTATCACCTGGGTCATATTGAATATTGTTAGTGCAGCGAAACGAGCCTCGAACGAATATAACAATTGGAGGAACACTGTCGCCACAGCAGTTAGCTAAAAGCTTTCACCATGTGTTAAAATAACCGCCGAGGACTTTAAATACGTTTGCCCTACTACGAATGAGGATGTGTGCAAAAGCATCGTAACACGAGGATGTGCTAATAAAATCCCTACATAAACGACTATTCAGCTTAGACCTAAATCTTAACAAACGTATGTTTAATTTCTATTGATTAATTTGCGGTGTGTTTAATCGAGAGGTTTTGCCCCCATAAACCAAACGTGACGGAATTGATGTAATAAATCAGGACACATCAGCCGGGCCGGATCGTACTGGGTAATGTATGTCAAACGTGGCAAACTTGCGGTGTACTAGTACAACAGTTTTGGGGAAATGAGTACTCCACCCGAACTTCGGTGTTACCTGAAAAATTGCAAACTGACTAACAACTACGAGATGGGGCAGATTCTGAACAAGTCCTTGACACCTGTGAACACAGAAAGAAAAGAGGTGCGGTGGATTAAAAATAAATCGTAGACGAACAATTGTTTGTTTACCTTTTTACATAAAAGGTGTTCGCTCATATATTACCCAGTCAGTATACATGTTTCCATCATACAAAGTGTTAATACATGCGAGCTGATTTTGACGTTTTACCCGCCTTTGGAGCTGGAATGTCAGTGCGAAGTACGACTTATGGATTTTCAAACTTAAATCTCCAAATCTAACATAGAAGAACACATGAGTTCTGCATACCTGAGTGTAGTGGCAGGAGATGTGAAGTAAATAAGCATTCCTACTGGCGCATATGAACTGAAGGGCATCGCCAAATCCATACATCGTAATCCAAAAACACAGAAGGCATAAATATTATGCAGTGCCGATTTTGAATTCACCAAACCGGATGCCAATGGACCAATGATGGATTTCGAGATACGAAGCTGGTAAAAAGCACGAATCTTCGCTACAGAAGAACATATTTCCAGTGAATGTCATACACATTAACTGCAATTTGTCGAGCAGCTAAAATATAAAGTCAAAAACCAGTAATATGCTGTGCGAGTTCGCGCCGACGGCCCAACCTGGTTAAAAACTTGTCAAAATTATGGAAAGCATAATTTACATTCCTCTGATTGCGGAGAGCGCGCAAGAAGTGGTCGTGAGGATAGTCAATCAGAACTATAAGAAGATAAACTTCTAAAAGAAAGAAAGCTGTTTGTTCTTGCACTTGAAACGATGGGATTAAGTAAAAAGCATAAAGAAAAACGCAGCACTAAACAGCGTACAATTGAGATCGAGACACCGGCACGCAAATACATGACAATAAGAAGTTTCTATGTAGACTAGGGTTAAAAGTGAACCGACATGGAAGACGACAATAAATTGAATGTGACCTATGACAGGCACCTATGCCCTAGGGCGTGGGGTTCGAATCACGATACAGCATCAAGATATTTACAACTTTCCTGAGCAAATATTCCTGCGCATCCTTGGTATGATCACGAAAGAGAATGGAACCTATCCCATTACCACAGTGTTCGTTCGCAATGGTATATTCCACTTTTTCAAGAGAGTAATGTACGAACAGAATGGTGTTACTTTTGACGAAATGCATGATGTTGGCATAACCGCCACCATAAAAAACTACCTCTCTTTCACGTCCAACAATTTTGACATGGTAAAAATGGCTGGCTGTGGAATAGATGACTAATACGAAGATCCCATTTTCGCAGAAGTAAAGTAAGAGGTACGTGTGCCAATATCGATGCTACTTGGTTTCTCCGAAGATTATAGGAAGAAAATTCTAGGTGTCAAGCAAGAACTGGTGATAATGCTAGACATCTCGTATCTCTATGCAGTTTTGGGAGCCTGAGAAAACACTCAACCGTTGCTGGAACCCTGACCAACATGGAGTGTTTTGTTCCCCATGTGACTCCAAGCACCTGCGAATGTATGAAGACACTACACTACGTCAAGAAAGATAAAATCATTGATATAACCTCCAGGAGTTGGAGTTTGGTTTCTTGCCCTGTCCTGTCATCTGCCGCGCGAAACTAGTAGGTCGTAAAGATATCATCAAGCATGGATAAACCTCGTTACGTAATATTGTCATATCAAAAAAAGAAGAAACACATCTCGCAGACAAATTGACTTACGACCACTGAAACTTCCAGAATGTAAAAAGATTTTTGAATACCGAAAGATATTTAAACTTGAATTTGAACACCTCCTTCGACCAAACATGATTTACTTTACGGTATTATCTGTACACTCAGTTAGAAGACTCGTACTACAGGGGCGAGTCCTACCTCGTCCTGAACCCACAAAGATTCCGTGAAACGGCTCTATTGGCTGTCTTTGACACATCCAAACAAAACGAGCGAGTTCAAAACAGCTGGCTGTATTGTCGTATAGTAATTATTTCCAAGGAAAACATGCGAACACTGCAGCGTAATGTTTGATTTTGCACGACAGAGTAATGAGCTACATCTGCTCCGGGCTGGTGAACATGGCAAGAAAAGCATATATAAACAGGATGATCATTGCTTCTCACCTCAGTGTTTATCAATAAATACTGTAATCTGCAATGCTTCGGGGGTCAAGACAGCTACATGTCAAGGAGTTCGTAGTGTCCTACGACGCCTACGACGACGATGGTAAAACGCGCACGCGCTCCTTCCGCCCCCCTTATTTTTGGAATCTCTTGGACAAGAAAAGCAAGAAGACGAACGGTTGGCTGATCAAGTACTACCAATGACTGGAGTGGATGANTGGAATCTCTTGGACAAGAAAAGCAAGAAGACGAACGGTTGGCTGATCAAGTACTACCAATGACTGGAGTGGATGAAGATAAGATTCCGTGCCACAAAGTGGAAAACGTATAACACGACGTGCTGATGCAGTATCAGCAAGGACCGTCTTACATGGCAGGGCGTAGGCAGAAAAATGGCTGAGCGACAGGTGTAAAAAATAATTGTAAATCATCGATGATCAGTTCCGAGTACGGCTGTCCTTCGCTACGNATGGCTGAGCGACAGGTGTAAAAAATAATTGTAAATCATCGATGATCAGTTCCGAGTACGGCTGTCCTTCGCTACGAAAACTGGCGAAACATTACGACGACCAGCACCGACACATCTTTGACAGGTCTGATTCTGACTGCACACCCATATGTAGGAATGCACAGCTGCTGCACAAATGGTGTCTCTCGTTCTTGGACCGTGAATCTGCTGCCTATGACTAGCATAAAGTCATTTGTAATATAGGAGAATATATTTTTTCACACTGTAGCACATCTGATCTGGAGCCACAGTATATAGGAGGAAAAAAATCGCTGCGCTNTTTTTCACACTGTAGCACATCTGATCTGGAGCCACAGTATATAGGAGGAAAAAAATCGCTGCGCTCATTTAATCACGGCCTAGAGGTCTGATCGTCACCATGACTCCATTCTGTCCTACAAATATTTATGTAAATACCATGCCAGACTATGGCAGCATTGAATACAGTTTCATCGCTGAAAATGGATATCTGTGTACGTTCATCGANTAAATACCATGCCAGACTATGGCAGCATTGAATACAGTTTCATCGCTGAAAATGGATATCTGTGTACGTTCATCGATACCTGGAATGGTAGCGACATGCAGCATTTGCCTTTCGCGCATTATAGAGTCGTCTACGAACAAACGTATTTTCAATTAGACTGTCTGGGACTATCAGCCTTTGTCGTGTTCCACATGACGTCGCAGACGGGTCTTGCGATCTATTGTCATGACGCCGTTTTGAAATTTATGTTCACGGATTTACACTGAAAGAATTTCATTTTTAATCTTAAAGTATTCTTATTCGAAATCCTCACCGCAGTTAATTATAATGTTATTGAGTCCCACAATTTTCATTAAAATTAACAACGGCATACATTACATTTGCAAACTTAATACTCTATATGTATTTATCGCGGCATTAGATTTAATCAGTTACAAAAAATTCAAGAAAATAGTGGTTTCTATGCTATAGTAATTATTTCTCCTGACAGGCAAAACTTAGAATATTCCACAAACGAGAAAATTAGGCTTGTTACCGTATCGGGATTAATTCCAGTTTCAACTAACAAAACTACCATATTTTTAATTTATATACAATTTATATTTTTTAAATCAAGTTAAACACATTCAGAAGAAAAACGCCCATTAACACGTGACTTCAATCTCATAAGATCATGAATTATATATCCTTTACATACACTATGTAACCATTGTCATGGCAATATTTATGTTGTAATTAATATTTTATTCGCTGACAGTATACACAACGACGTGTAGTAACATCAAATGACGATACATATACACATATTTGGTAACGGCAGGCTTGCCTAATATTTGCGGTAGGATCAGTTGGTTTTGGTAGCTTTGTGAGTATCGTTTGCCACAGATAGTTTTTATTAAACTCTGGGGTCTGGTTCGAAAATTTACATCAATATATTTATGTAGTTTTTTTTTTGTGAAACATCCTTCTAAAATAAATTAAGCAACAAATTTTTATGCAAATTTTTTGTATCGATATACTTATTCATAATACTTTGTATAAAATGTATAATATAATACATTATATATTTATAAAAATATAGTAATACATTTGCGTAATTAATTTAAATTATATATTTTAAATAATGAAATATATGCTTTCTATAATTTGATTGTTATGTATATAATTTCATTTAATATAAATGACATAATATGTTTAACTGTGTCTCCGGTGATGGAGTGGTCAGCTTACCAACCTCCCTATAAATGACACTGGTTCGACCTCTGGCTGGGGTGATTTCTTATTTTCTTTATCAGAAACATGGCGAACGTTACTGGTGCTCTCTGGGTTTTCTCGCGGTACTCTCGTCACTTCCCTTCATTGCATTCCGCTGCAATTTTTTTTTCGGGCTCTATTCATTACCTGCAGTATCTTAGCTGTCTTGAGCATGAAGTTATTACAGTATAGAAAGCGCGTGGGCGTCTTATAAAGAACCCATTCTCNTTAGCTTTGCACGCTTTTTACATAAACGATGTGCAGTTTGGCAAAGTTGTAACGCAATTGCGATGAAATCGAGTTACGCAAATTTTTCCACTTGGGTATAGTTGTAAAATTTAATTTAATTTAACGGAACACGTTATTTGAGCTTTTTTCGGTAAATTCTTTAGCCAGTTTTGGGGAGGTGAGAAGAGATCTAAAGTTCGTCTAGCTCATTTTCTTTAATCTGTGGTGTATAGTTTCAGGCGGTTGTCTTATCCCCTCAGCCATCTACCATGTCACTTATTCATATATCACTCTGCTATTTACGTGAAAAGAAAAGAGAGCTCTTATAACTTACTTAATTTATTTTTAAAAGATTTTAAACTCTTACTTTACTGCATCTGAAAAAATACTCATACACGGTTTTTGTAATTATCATGTTAAAAATGTATTTTTACTAGCATAATTTCTAAATAAATTATTTTAATTTATTTATTTTACATATTAAATTTAATTTCACAACAAATTTCCATGCAATGACCGTGCGACTAGTAGGAAAACGCAGGTAAAGTGAAATATCTCTAATAACTAAAAATANCTAAT
The DNA here is from genome assembly GCA_002778355.1 of Clitarchus hookeri. Lineage (NCBI taxonomy): Eukaryota > Metazoa > Arthropoda > Insecta > Phasmatodea > Phasmatidae > Clitarchus > Clitarchus hookeri. The sequence goes on along the minus strand of NQII01006790.1, from coordinate 94,863 downwards.
TACTAAAAATGATATTTCGTTTCGTTCGAGAATATAATTTTTTATGTTTTTGTGTTGATATCTTTGATAGCATTTGGGATCTGGTGGGTATTTTAGACGTCAAGTTGTATATTGATTCTCTTTTCTCAAATCTTATTCCCAGATTTTCTACGACGTACAAATATAATGGCCAATATTTGTGCCTTGCGAGCATTGTATATAATATTTCCGCTTTAACGAACTTTCGTAAATAAAAAATTATTAATACAGAGATTTTTTTAGAGTGAAAATACAGTATGGAATGAAAAAGTCTCTGCGCGTTTACGTGTATACATATGCTTGTGTATGTGTGTTGTTCCTATTTATAGTGCAGAAAGCAAATTAAATCAACATAACGGAACAGCTAAATGTTACAAAAATAAGTATTTTTTTAAATTGAAACCAAATAGAGACAAACGAGGTGTATGTAAGTTTTGTGTCGGTGTGTTATGGCCTGTGGAGTACGCTATCTTAATAATTTGTCAACAGCTAGCACGAGTAAAATAGTTGAGGTTTTTATGTACACAGCGTCACCTGTGCCGATTTTAAGGAACAGGATTCTTAAAATAAGCTCTTTTCTTTGAAAGATATAATTCTTTATCAATTGATTATATAAGGTGTAGGGCAACAATTTTTATAACTCGCAGAATAATTTTCCTGTAACATGTCTTACACACTACATAGATTTTATTAATTGACGAAACCCGATTTGCGGTAGAATTAGGCCACAAAAGTATATTACTTTTACTAAAGCAGTATTGAACTTATTCAAGGCACAGTTAAAATGTAATTCGTTGGCCATACCTAATGGACAGAGTCCGTTGCTGTCGCATGGGTACTGCAACAACTTCCCTCTATAGAAAATAGGGTTCGATTCCCGGTGACGCCAAGCTAGGATCTGGACGTGAAGGAAGCATGGCGGACGTTGCTACTGATGCCACACTACTGGAATGAAGGAAGCTCGTCGCCTGGCGGGCGGGAATTACGTGAGCGCTTGTGAAAGGCTTTGTCGTGGTTAGTGCACGTGTGCTTCTGGAAACGGCTACTTGTTCACGTAATACTATGGTCTACTTTCAACTTTATGACCACTAATTATACTAGTACATGTTATGTTATTTTAAACTATAGATGCACTTATTCACTGACTGCCCCGGATTTTTTCTGACTCTAAAACCAATAATTTGACTGGTCCTATATTTAATGTTAATTTAAATTGTAGAAACACCTGTTTACCTACTAAGCTAGTTAATTTAAACTTCAAACTCACTATATTAGTTTCAGTGGTACATAAATTTACTTACCTACTGCTCTAGGTTAATTCAAATAGCAAAATTACTAGACTAGTTCAAGCTGTTTGAACACTTATTCATATACTGCCATAGGTTAGCTTTAACAGTAATAACGCTTATCAACCAACTATCCAAGTTAGTTGAAATTCTAAAAAAAAATTTCTTACTTACTACCCTAGGGCATTACAAACAGTAATATCACTAATTTGATTGGTAATATATGTTCGATCCGTATAAACTGTAGAAAGCTTACTCATCTACTGACTCAGTTTAGTTTAAAATAAAAAAGGACTCGTTCGACCAGTATTGCATGTTAGGATAATTCAAACCGTAAGAGCACTTATTCAAATACTACTTAATTAGTTGAAACTGTAAAAATGCCCATTCGACAAGTATTGTATGCTATGCTTGATGAGTTTTAATTGTAAATAAGTTATTTACTACTAACTGTAATTAGTTTGAAATTTAAAAAATATACTCATTCCACTTATATAATTATGTTGGTAAAACCAGCGTATAATTTAATATCGTAGTATTCGTAGGTTAGTTTAGGCGGTACTGTCAGGCTAGGTTACTAGGCAGAAAAACAATAGATGAAAATGCGCATTTGTAGTGATGGTGGCGGCCCACAACGCACGTGCAATAACCATGTGCAGAATTATCCACACACACTCGTGTTACCCAGTCTCTATACTGAGAGGAAAAACTGTTTCAGTGTATTGAATATATTTGTTTGCTTGGCGGTTGTTTCAGTTAAACGATATTTTGTTGTTAAAACTATCCAAAGTTCGTCCAAGTGAATAATATTTGTTCACAAAACCAAATGATTTATTTAAAACCACATGGTTCTAAATCAATATTTAATTGTTTCGGTATATTTAACAAATACTTAGTGTAAGCAAATACAGCGTTACAGTTTGCTGGCAACAATATAATATGATTACACTGAGAGAACCGCCGACATAATATTTGTTTATAGGGAGAAAAAAAATTTGTTTGACCCGACAAAATAATTTTGTTAGTAAACAAAACTATAAAAGCAACTAAATTAATATTGTTAATGTAACAAAATTCACGCTTGAATTAACAAAGTCTCAGTGTTGCAGTAAAAGATAATGAACTGTCAACTAAATATTCTGTTGAATCAACTGTATATATTTTTTTGGCCACTAAATCGATTGCCCTCGAAAGTACTAGGATGATGTCAGTGTTTGTTAGTGCATATATTGATGCTTAATATTGATATACGTTCAATGTACGTAATATTTTGTTGCACCAATCAAACCTTTGTTTCGGGCAACCAAATAAGAACAACAAAATAATGTGGTTTAAACAACAACAATTTTTTTCCTCATATACAAAAATTTTATATCTTTGCGCAAAACATACTTTGATTGATTCATCTAAAACCTTAATTTCTAAGTGTAGAGCGCACCGCCAGGACGCTAATAAACAAACGAACGCTGAAACTCACCTGCGTGCAAGAGAAGGTTTGCCGAGGACGCTGTAATCCAAGCGACTGCCGCAGCGGTTCTTGGGTCCTCACACCGACGTGGCACGTGAATTGTAGTTACCGAAAACGCGACCTCGTCATGCTGGCCTTGTGCTTATATAATATAAGATTTTTTATCGCGCACACAAAAAATGCTTGTCACTGAACTCATGTGCCTTATTCCTTATCCACACATCGTGTACCGTTGCGTAGTGCGAGATGCGCTATAGGTCAACACGTACTACTCGTGGAAAAACACTCTTACGTTATAAGGTTCAGGGAGGAATAAGATTCCCTTATACTACTCTAAAACGTTTACAATACGCCTGAAATATCACTATTCTAATTATATGTTTTCATTAACGCAAATAATCATCGTTGTTTTTTGACTCTTATATTCCCAGGTAATTTTTAATTTTTCGTTTGCTGAAAGACTTGATTTTGTCAGAGATAGACATTCCATAAACTTGACTTTTCTGTGATATTTTTATGATGAAACAATGTTTCTGCGTCATTGAGCAATAAATAATTTATGACATGATAAATATATAAGTGTTATTGAAATAAATATTTTTTTCAAACATAATTAAATAAAACCAGACTTCTGAAATACTCAGAAATTAATTGAAGTAAATGACATTTTAGAGAATTTAAAAGTTCAATTTTATAATGCTTATAATTTAATTTGTTCAGCTTTCCCCCCAATCTATTGTGAATGGTGTTACCTAGATATCAAATCAAGTGCTTTACATTATAAAATAACATAATGTGGAGTAAAATATAACTTGATAATAAGAAACTCAAACATTTGTGATTAACTTAATTAAGTCCAGCGGTACTGGAATTATGAGGGAGATAGTGAGATTGGAGTAAAAGGAAGGAAACGTAGGAGAGAGTTTGGATAAGTATTTTATCCTAGAAAAGTAGGCCTACGTAACCAACTTCACCACGGGGTTTCTCAAAGCGCAAAAATAAAAAGAGCCCTGAGCTGCAAACTGCCTCAGATACGTAATTTCAAATTTATCCAACACTAACTTTTGGGAATCGTGGACTTAAATTGTACAGAACCCTTCGTCACCACACATGCAATAAGAGGTTCAGATGCGTTTTCAGTCTAATGTTTAATGTCTTTCTGAAAACAATTTACAGTGCTACAGTATCTCAGTGTTCGGTGTCGCACTAACCGGGAATAAACCTTCTGGTTACTGGTTACATCCAGGAGTGCTGTGTTGGTATTCATGACGTCATCTGCGTAGCTTCCAGGAACAACCTGAATTTGCTGCTGTTCAGGGTATTTGCGCCGTGCAGTTATATTGTAAAACACATTTTTAACAAAATAGCGAAAGAGAGAAGAGAAAAATTATAAAAATTGTGTTGTTATAAGAAATAAATATAAAATATTATTTACCTGCTTAATGAAGAAACATGATGATGTTAAAAACATAAATTTAAAAGGATGTTCGAGCAGAAGAACGTATTTCTCCTAAGTATTATAAAAATTTGGTTATTATAATAAATATATATAAATTGTTATTTGCCAGCACAATTATAAAACTAGATAAAGTTAAAAAAAAACTATTTTTAGAATAACATTGCGCAAAAGAATGTAATTCTCTTAATGAATGATATTACGAATTCGAAGATCACACAGGAATTACAAAGATATTTACATTTAATCTACCTCAACATAAAAATCTTCAATTCGTATTAAAATATATTGGAAAATACAAAATTTAAATACAAAATAAATAATTGGGCTCTCTTAATCTGTGTCGTCGCCTGATACGTCAAGCGTCAGGGCAATTAAAACGGTGAGTCGTGGACAAAGATTGTGGGTTTGATTGGCTTATTTAAATGTTTTATTATTTTGTGTGGTGCAGCAATGTTTGTATCGGCTAAGCAGTAATGTAAGTGTTTTTTTCAAAACTCGAGTTTTGGTCGCCAGTTCTAATTTGGTTTAGGTTAAAAATAAAACCTCGTGTTGGTGTGTTTGCATGTTGTAACGTGTAATTAATTGTCTTGTTCACTGGCCAAGAATAAATTCTTTTTAAAATAATAATTGTGTCCACAACTCTCGCGTTGGGTTGGTGTTTACGTTTTTAATTGTGCTCATTAAGTAGCTTTTTATTCGGTAAGAGCTTTTACGGATCGCTTGACTGCCTCTGCTTAAATCTCAATCCTTTGTGTAGTGTTTTTAATAACAATTTTTATTTAATTGGTTTTATGAAAGGAGGCCTTTCTGGGCTCATACAGATGCCCTCCTTTTTCATTGTTCTTATCTTTATTCTAGTTATTTAATTACTTTAATTATTTTATCTTTTAAAAATATTTTTAATTATTTTTAATATTTTTATATAATATAAATGTGACCGAAATTTAATTTAAAACATTTCATTGTGCTATAATTTTTTAACTCCTTAGTCAAATTGATTGAGCACGCATAGAGATGACATCAGCTGTGTTTTCCGATTTTCACTGAACGAAAGAAAGCGAAGCACCACGCAAGACTAATGCTATTATAAAATGCTTAAATACTCATAACCAAGACGTAAGGACTCAACATTATTATATATGATGGTACAACCACCAAAGTAGCTATTTTGCTATTCAGTAGGCATCTTTGGTTGAAACAATAATTAAGCAGTCTCCAAATAGAGAAAATATAGTAATATTCTTTTAATGAACCATCTGTTATATTCATTCTATAGTCACATATTATATCAAATTAAATACTTGTATTCTGCTTTTGATATGAAATTATTGTTTTAATTTTGAACCGTACACTGAAGAGCCAAGAAAACTGGTACACCTGCCTTATAACGTGTAGCGCCTCCCCCCACCCTCGAATCTATGCTAACATTATTTCTCTTTCTATTACGTAACCCATTACCACACGGGCACACAGAAGTGCCGCAAGACGACGTGGTACGGACTCGACTAATGTTGGAAGGTATGCAGGAGGTAATGCTCACCATGAATCCTGCAGGGCAGTCCACAAATACAATCTGTGCCAATTTGAGAAAGGGTTGCACGTCTGTCACGTTTAATGATTCTCGTCAGTCATCGTTTGTCCCGTTCCTTCACCAACCTTTTTCCGGCCGCAGCGATCTCGAAGATGTGATGAGTTACCGGATTCCTGAAATTCATGGTACACTCTTGAAATGTTCATACACGAACATTCAAATATTATCGCTACCTTGGAGAGGCTATATCCCATCTCTCGTGCGCCGTCTATAATACCACGTTCAAACTCACTTAAATCTTCATAACCTGCCATTGTAGCAGCTGTAACCGATCTAACTGCTGACCGTATCGCGTTACTCTCATTTGTTCCTTACCTCTGTTAATTGCGTATGCACGCCTATACAAGTTCTTTTGGTTCTTCAGTGTATTTTAAAAAAAAGTTATAAAGCCACGTACAATTCTGTTTCTATGTATGTCAGTTTATTAAAATTCTTAAAAAACAGATAGAAAATATACATGTTTCCCATTTTATGTGTCCATGCCAACTATAAGAATGAATAAATATTTTGAAAAATTTAAATGACATCTTATTCATAGCATGAAGTTGAAACCCTGTTTCCGCTCCACGAAAGTAACATGCCTCATGTCTCTCACTGACTGCTTCGCGGTGAAACGACGTGCTTTATGTCTCTGCAAGTAAGTTTGTTATTTCTCTTTGCACGAGAGTCTTGTAGTAGCGCCGAAGTTCAGACCGTGGAGAAACCACGCATTATACAAAATCCCTATACGAAATTATTTTCAAAAATTGCAAACATTGGTGGTGTTATTAACATACACGATGGCAGAAAATATTACGGAATACGAGCCTATTATCGCGGAGAACACGTTTTAGTCTGGCACACTTCTGCTACTCGATATGAATAATAATTCCACTAATTAAAGAGATGTTAGACCATGCCATATGGTTGGATTCCCACAGCTAACTGATTTTTGTCACAACACAATAATTATAGAAATTAATCAAACGCGTAGAATTAAATTTTACAAGAAGTTGTTGATCTTAACCAATTATTCGTACTGAAATGCCAAAAGTTGTGAAGTACATATTGCATAGAGCCAAAATACTTCGACATCTTCGAAAAGCTAAGACCGAAATCACTTGTAATCTGATATCTTAGCAGGCCCGATTCAACTTTTAAACGGATTATGGCAAAGTCGCTGGAACTACTGAAGTTTCGAAAAGGTGATGGTATTGGTTACCAGAAGAATAAGAATTTCCGTTTCCAAATTTGTGCGTGTATTAAAATTCCAGGATATATACTGCATCACGCATGCTTCCGGAACATCTTTTGGAAGGTTTTACGACCGAAATCGTTCAGCGCAGTGGCCGACAACGATGTCTTATTGATTATGATCAGTGTTATGTGCCGAGGGTTATCCATGGGAACAGACATGCCACGCTAGTTGAAATTACACCAAATTTCAAAGACTAACATATTTACCGCATTTAACATTCTATTGTGTTCATGTCGGGTAAATATGGTAACGACACGATTAGTCGAATCTCTTCAGAACGGTTTCCAAACAAATTTTATCAGAATGGTGGTACAGTGCATTGTATTTTTGGAATTTGCCATTACTAATGTGGCAGAAAATGCTCACGAAGAGGTTGAAATCATCAGTTAGAGAAACGTAGAGATAACTAGTCATTTGTGCGTCCCAAGCAAAACAAGGACTCCTACACATGGCGCATAGACACCAGAAAACAGTATGGATCCAACCTGCACGGCGCTACTTTGAACTGATGGCCGTGACCTTTCTATGTCTACGCCTCACTCAAACACTCACATCATCACGAAACAGCTGATACCACGACTGTGGAACACAACGCGTGTTATAAGTGTTCTGTGTCACTGTGAACTTTATTTTTTGTAACATTTCCTTGCTGTATACCTTAAAAAATTTTAAAAGGAAAATCCTTTGGAAGCAATATATTCAGTCACAAGAAGAAAACGCATTCAAACAACAATCAATAATTTAAATTTATGTTTCCCGTAAACAGGAGGAAAATTCCAATACTCTAAATTTTTTTGCATACTATATGTTTAATGAACAAATAATCAGGCGGAATTTTCTTAAATCGAAATATTTAACTGGAAAAATATCATGTGAGCAGCTTTTTGTTTTCGAATACATAAACATTTACTAAATTCTTTGTTTATTTTCAACAACGAAACAAGAGTATTACGATTATATAAGATATCGTGGAGAATATAATATTATTATTGCTTAACATGAACCGTTTATTAAAAAAAATAATGCTTTGTTGCTAATTATAAGCATTTCTGAAAACTGTAGCTGTCACATAGTATAAGAAAAACCAATTTTCGTAACTATGAAATTAATTACAATTAAGTATTATACGTGTGTATATATATATATATATATATATATATATATATATATATATAACCCAAAGCATAAACGTCTGAAAAATGTTCTAGTGGAACGTAAACCATTATTAAAAGAAGATTCAAAGTAAATAAAAGAAAGATCTCGAGAACTTAACAGTGCATTAAATGTTATAAATACAAAATTTTGGTGAATTCAGCTTTTGAATTCATATAAAAAAAATCGATGGATCACCCTACCACTAAATCCAGACGTCAATCAACGCTATCGTTCACCTGATTAACAAATTTCGCGGAGATACCAACAGGCAGGGGTTCTGCATGCAGCAGTCTGGTTTCGACACAACTGCCACAGTGATTGGTTATCAGCAAGTCGACGTGAATCGTGATAGGTTTAGCAGGCGTATCCTTCACGCCACGTTGCCGCCCTAAGTAAGCGTACACAAACAGTGGTTCAGCTGATACCTTCAAAACAACACGGTAACATCACTTAACGCGAACTGCGCAGGCACCACACGGGGCAGTGTACTACACACGCACCAAGAGAAACTCCTGGCAACACACAGAGAACCAACGATGTTGTAACGACAGCTAATATGATACTTTATTAATGTGTTTACCATTTATTTTTTTGGATACTATTTTGGTTTAGTAGTATCTGTTTAAATACCTGGCACAATTTAAAATGGTCAAACCTAGTAAATATTTATAAAAATGTGATGACTACATGATAAAATAGGAATATTTTTTAAACATGAAAAATATTATAGGTACGCAAAAATGGTTTATTTTCCTTTTTTAGGTTAATTACTTTTAATGTTGTAAGAAATCAAGGATCTGTTTTTTCTTTTTCCTTTGTTTTACTTTTGTGGCTTTGTAAATGAAAGCAGAATAAAAATCCTTATTTTTACAGATAAAATGAAACAGTCCTAACGAATATAATTAGTGCTGGAAAGCTAATTAGTATAGTTTAAAGTTAATATAAAACACTAAATTATTTATCTTCCGCAAACTCTCGGTTTGAAGTTATACGCCTACAAATATCTACAAACATGAATATGAGTGTATGTGAATGGACATGCATAGATAAGTGTATGTATTTGTGATTATCCAAATGTCTATACATAACGCATATATCGAAGTATATGAGTATTTCTGTGTGTTTGTATCTGTGTGCATATTGCCATGTGGCATAATAGCAATGTAGCACTGTCCCCAAATCTGCAATGTTCATTATTCATTAAATATAGTACACACATTAACAGCATTTCTCAGGAGAGTTAGTATTATTTAAAATAAGAAAGAAGAGCACATAAAAAATTTTACGCTGAAATATATTTTCCTAGAACTCATTTTATCATGGTTATAAAAATCAAATAATAGGAGCACATCTTATTGAAATTTAAAATGTGCATCAATTTTGGATTCTTCAGATAGCACATTTTGCAAAGAAAAAAATTTATTACTAAGCAAAACCATAATAATATTTACTCTAATTGTATGAAATAAAATTTTAATAATAATATTGACAATTATAAGTAAAAAATCTATTTCAGTCACCGAAATTATTATTCTTATAAATGAAATATATGTTCATGTAATAAATCGTTAAAAATATTTCTTCTCATTATAATAATTGGTTATTTATATACTACCTACTACCTACTTCTGGAATAAATGTTTCGCAAAAAGTGATTGCTTAAGCATTTGGAAAGGAAATAGGCTGAAATTTTGAATAAAACACATTTGTGAATTCACTTATTGAAAGATTTAAATAGGTAAATATTATCACTTTATTTTATGGCGTTAGAAAATATATGTATAATTTTTTTATGTACAACATAACTCGGGCTTTTCTTACTATTTTGATGGCGTGTGTACTATTTTATAATGTACTGTAATGCACTAGTGTGTGTACTATATCATTTCATTGGAGGTCGCTCTACTTATACCTTAAGATGACTATGTAGCTGCACTTTCAAAGTCAAGAAGCGAGGGAGAGCTACAGGCGACACTAACACGCACCCCTGGCGCCTCATCGCTGCTACGCACCAATCGTGCATTGTTTCCGTCAAAATGCTTTAATCTGCCAATTCGATTTGTAAGTGTGGGATTTTAATACAAGCTATGAAAGCCCACAGACTAAACTACAATAGTGCAAACGTACTTTCCTCTTACCACTTAAGGAAACTGCAAAGGTTATCTTTATAAATGCGTTATTTGACAATGGTAACGAATTATTTTCTCCCCGAATACACTATATATAATATAAGTAAAATTACATGGACATATATAAATGGTTTTTTATTTTTCTGGCAAAACGTTCTATTTACAGAACCTTTATTGACCGAGATAAGCGTATTCCTGAAAACAACTATTTCATAGATAAATCTTTCCTATATAGTTCTCTTAAGGTGTCTGGGTTATGAACATGACCTATCTTATCTTATAAAGTCAATTCAGAGATACATCCAAATTTTTTGTAGCCCTGCTGAAGTTATACTTCTATTATATTTATACGTCTAATCAAAAATAAAGATTGACTGAAGTCTAGAGAATTATACCAAAGGGACAACGCATCGAATTTGTGCGCAATCAATGTTCTTATATTTTGCCTGAGAACTATTTCTTTCTACGTATTACCAGCACACCTATTTCTTACCTGTTATTAATCATATTTATTAGAAATGAAATTTTAATATTTTATCTAAAAAAAATTTAACATTTTTAATCAGTAAAATAAGTTATTTTTATATTAGCAAAAGTTTAAGATGTTGTTGATAAATGACATATATGGAAAACAACCAAGCATCTTATATGTGGTATGATTTTTCAAAGATTCGATAAACAAAGTGTGATGTAACCGTGAACAGACAATAGTATGCCCCCTTTTGGCTGTACTCGAACCAAGTAGGGTTTTGTATTGGTGTAAGGTGATGAAGGTTATGATTAAACCTGAGTAAATTGACAGCACCAAACATGCTAACGCGCAGAAAGCAGCAAACATTCGTCTAGTGAACTGTTCACAATGAAGCAAGGCATTGGATAGGTAAGAAAAGTATTTTGTGGTAACATGTGACAACATGTATATACAGAGTGCGCACAATGTTTTTATAATCCTGTATGTTTATCTGATAAATTAAATCCTTATATATTGTTACAGATGGCCGCTCTTTTAGCGTGCGAGGCACGGATGATTAATTGACACGTGTGCGCTAGCAGTTGCAACTGGAGACGCAGCTACAAAGCGTGCCTGTTATGGCAATCAGGCACGTGCCGCTTCCGACCTTGGGTATCGGGTGTTTTTGAGATATCCGAAGAATTTTTTAGTTCTCTACTGCCCTAGTTTTTCTCAGAGTTACTCGGGGTGCGTCGAACCTTCCAGATCACGGCCAGCGATAATATAAAAGTGCGACGGGCCTCTGAGTCGAGAGTTCTTGTTGATGAGTATCTGGAGTTTTAGCGATAGACGACGAGCGAGAAGAGCAACAAGTAGCGCCGCAAGTGACCAGCAGGAGGAACATCTGAGACTGTGAGCATCAGAGAATTGAAGAGTGTGACAGCCAGGCTGGACTATTGGACTAGATGCATGGGTGTAAGACATTATAAATGAGTGCATAGACAGACTGAGCGTGTGTTAATGATGAGTATGAGTAAATTTACTATAAGCAAACAGAGACAGTAAGGAAATTAATTAGAGTGGAAAGATACATTAAATAATGCGCTCACAGAGATATAAAAATAGTATTAGTAGAGATATATAACTTAATACTGTTAATAAATCTTTTTTACAAATTAGAAATTAAATACAGATATTTTATTTTAATTAAGGCCTCAGTTCTTCACGAACTCAGATACGCCCTTCAGGCATCTTGTGACACTGGTGTTGGCAGTGGGATGGAGGCATTTAATTTTTAATCAAACTAGGCAATATGCTTTTATTTAGTGAATTGAAAAAAATGTAAATTTAAGACGGTTTTCTGTAACCAGCGAATTGAATGCTAACCAGAAAAATGTCTACAGAACTTGAAGCACTGCGAGTATTAATTGAGTGATTAGGCAGACAAGTGAGCACAACTGTTAATAGCCCCGATAATAAAATGAGTAGTGAGAACGAATCTATACATGCTGAAATTAGTAGTGTGAAAAAGAGTGTGAACGAATTTGTAAATACCCAATTTATTTCTGTAACAAATAGTATAAACCAGATTGTGAATAATCAGATAACTAATTAATCGAGTTAGTATATGTTGTGCATTGTGTTCATCTAGAACGAGGTTATGTAGTGTGTTAGTTGCGTAGGTTGGCAGCAAAACCAGTCAAATTAAAACTAACACTTTAGTGGCCAGTCGCCGAGCAGCAGTCGTGACGACGTGCACGCATCGTGGTACATTGTAGTTGGTGACGAGGTTTAAAATATTGCGTGTGGTACATCGTCCACAAAAAATGGCACTAATTGGAGCTACAGGCAAGTTTGCCCTAGAGAAGGAGGCGTGAAACTCAACGCGAACGTCTACAGTTCTGTTTCATCGCAAACAACATCAAGGATGATGAAGCTGAGCGGGCGGTGTTTTATACGTTATGTGGACCATAGATGTACGTTCTGGTGACTTCATTGTTGTCACCTAATTCTACAAATGCGGTACCTCTGGCGGAAGTGTTTACAAGGTTAACGAATCACTTCCACCCGAATCCCAGTGAAAATCATTGAATTTATTAAGTTCCTGAATCGGGATCGAACAGAATAGGAAATAATTCCTGCGTATATTACATAGCAGCGACAGATAATTACACACCTCAATTTTACAAATTTGGATTGCATGTTACGAGAGTCTGTTTTAGGGGTTCGGGACAAAGCTCTACAAAAGGCTTTCCTCGTTAGGATAAATTGACGTTACAAGAGGCTGTGGACATCGCGATGGCAACGGAGGCCACAGGAAGGAACATGGCGGACTTCCGAGTCAGTACATTGCTGGAGGAAAATGTGCACAAAATAAAGAATGCCGTCGTGATAAATGTGAACGTGGGAGGATCGGTAAAGTCGAACAGTGTATCGGTTGACAGGCAAAGGAAAGAAATAAGGGCGGGGAATCTGCAATGGTGGTGGTGCCATGGTAATCTAGCAATCGATAAATGCTTGCATGCAAATGCAGTGTGAGAGTTTTGCAAAAATTAGGAACACATTAAGCAGGCATGCATATCCAATAAAATAAAATGCAGATTCGAGTGCGAGGGACTTGAAGCGTACTAATACCACACAGGAAGTGCAGCATTTTGAGGTGGACGGTGCGGATGGTGCAGGTTCAGAATATACTTTGTACAATGCACAGGAGCAAGCAGATAGGAAGTCTCGGTGCATCGAGTTGCTGTTGAATGGGCAATCGGTGAGCACATAAGTAGACACTGGCGTCGGCCGTTCATTAATCGGCTAGCACACACACAAGTTTCTCTGGCTTAGTGAGACACTTTTGAAAACGGGTAACATGGTATTGCGTACATGGTCCAGTGAACATTTAGAAGTTTTGGGGGTCGAGGAAGTCGCAGTGCAACTTAAGGGGCGTAGAGTGTAGTAATGCGTGCCTATTTGGAGTGATTTTGAGTATTATTTAATTAGAGTTTGTATTTTTTGATGAATATTATTTGCGGACATTGCATAGTTAAATAAAGAATTTACTTCGTGTTCATTGTATCCTATCTTTCAATAATTTTTTATTGACATTTAGCAGCCTTACCAATGTACATACTTTTATTTTGTAAACACTTATAAACCATTATTTTAATAGTGTTAGACTCTTATAGTATATTTTCTTTGCGCCACAAATATTTTTAGAGTATAAGGCTATTACACTTGATTTTCTTTCCAGTACAAATATATGTATGGAGATGGCAATGCTCAGGCCTGTTGTTCCAGCGTATTATTATAACTTGTGTGGTTTTTCAGATGGGGAAATTGCGTGAACCGCGTTGAGAAAACAATTCAAGCTGACTGGGAGATAGAAGTTCGCATAGACAGCGGTGCGATTCCTCCACTGATCATCCACCTCGGCGGTGAAAGCGAAGACAGCGGCAGTTTTGATGCCAAGAACAGCGAAGTAGAAGAAGACAGGGAAGTACTGGCCGTTGCTCCGGAGAATTTGCCTGGGTGTTCTCATTAAGGTTGGTGTGGTGCAGAGGATCATAACGCTATGAGTATTATGAAGTTTTAAAAATACTCTTTAAAAGTAAAAGGATTGCAGAGTTAGCAATACATTATGTTAGAGAGTCAGTTCCAGTAGTCGGGGACAGGAATTATACTCTCGGTTCCGCGATTTATTTAAAACAGAAACAATAATTTATATATTTGCATTTCTCTCACGAAGCTTTAATACATGGGAGAAGACACATGGCAATGGAACTCGTAATGTTGCAAGAGACAAGGATAAAACACAAAACAATATAATGTGGTACATCAAGTTGTACAGAGAGACCGCCACCTTCATAATATATACAATAACATTTTAGTAGTAACATTAATATGCAAAAATAAACCTTGCGCAACACAATATTATTTATTGTAAACAAACAAGTCCATGAGACATTAACTAAAAGAAACTATCATAGATGCTGCATAATCCTGATGTGTGCACTGTGCAAGAATTTTCCGCGCTATTGATACTACCGTAATTTAGCTGAACAAACTGACGAGGTCAATAATGGGAAATGTCGTCCTCATAAACTGTTGATACGCAAACTACTGTTATTTTCTAATTGGTAATGCATCCATGGCATAATCAAACACTGAGGACTTTGAGGTTAGAAATCTTATTACCATGCATTTGCATGTGGCGTTGGTACTGTAAATGCTGTTGTTTATTGTAGATGAGATATTGTTTTGATTTTTCGTAATTAAAAGCAAATAATGGCTTTCGAAGTGTGACCGTATTTATTTTTTACACTTGTGTAAAAAAAACCGAGAAACGTGAACTGATTATTGAGATTTTAAACCAAACCAAGAATAAGCATAAATATAAATGAAGATGAACTTTTCCTTCTTGTTATCTTGGTAAAACAATTGCTATAAGATCTTCATTTTATACATAATTCCTTCAGATTGTCCCAATCATTATATTAGCATTTACCTAGTATGAACATTTACATCAGTACTGCGTATAAATATAGCTTTACATTTCAACAGCGGTTGCCATTCGAAACACTAAAAGTGTATCATGTACATTTTGTTGCGTTTTTCACTTTTGTACAGTATTTGCAAACATACTGGAAGGTGTAAATTGTTTCTCTGGTTCATGATATATAACTGTATTTATCATTTTGATCTCATAATTGTTTTTCAGGCACAGATCCAGCTGTATAAATTCTACCATCTTGTTTTTCTGCAAAGCTAGACATACTACACGAAGCATGTCATCTTAAAAAAAGTAATTATGAAGTTTATCAAATTCCTACTAATAATATTGTATTTTGTCTCAGGTGTATATAATGCAGCAGTTTCAAGTTAAGCTGTGCTGATGTTTTGTACCAGTGCGAAGCCTTTTATATTTAAATGTATCAAAATACAATTTTGTTATTTTTTTTCAGTTCATGTTGTGGCTTTTCCATTTTACTTGTGATTTTGCTCCAGACTCACAACCGGCTCTATCAAGTCGACTAAGTAACTTAATTTTATGTTGTTTTAATTACACATAATTTTGTCAAGTGTATTTTTTGTAAAAGTTTCGAGTTTTTCTTCATCGTACTGTCAATCACAAGACATAATCTGGGGCGACCACTTCCTCTTCTGTCGGTCGACCAAACAGCAGGTCTCTACTGAGGAGTAGCTTTCTCCCAACCCAAGAACCTTGATTGTGTTACATGTAACACGTGTTACCCTTGTAGACTCGTAAAATGCCTTGCGGCAAGCAAGGAAAAACTGAGTAACCTTTGAATCCTACTTTTTTTGATTGTCTGCCACAAATATCGGCAGTTTACGCTCAAGAGTGACCGTTACATTGAACTGAGTGTGTAAGTCTGTAGTCCTATTATTTTCATCGCCATAATCTTTGTTACGTCCTGGAAAACAGCAGCTTCCAAATTTTCACACTGATCGGAATGGCGATTTTGTAGCACCCCAAACTTCGAGAAGACATACTCTACGAGTGCATGCACAACAATACTTGGTGCCGAACCCCTGTGGTGCAGTAGGTTAGTGCGCCACCTGTCTGGGGGGTGTGGGAGAGTCTTGGGGGCGTGAGAGTGACTGGGGGGTGTGGGAGTGTCTGGGTTCGAATCCTAGGTAAGGCATTTTTGTTAGTTTAAGTTAGGTCATAAGTCACTTTGTAAGCCATCCCTTGATAGGCATTCTGGCATAACAGCGGGGGACGTTAATAAGCCCTTTCCAATCCCATCCAATCCAATGTACTTCTTGGTTTGGGAGAGCAATGAATTAGGCCGCTTAGTGAACAGGTACTTTAACCTCTCTCAGTTGAAGGCTAGGAGCCCAGAATATCTACTGCTATCCTCTGGAATGGGGCTCCAATATTGTATATCTGGAGGTGACTTGTCTCTTGGCCCTTGGTGCTATGCTCCCGGTGCAGGTGTCGCACATTTGAACCCCATTTGTCAGAATACTCCTGACAATATAACCTGAACAAACTAAGTCTAACACCGTCAAGGGTCTTATTAACATAAAATAGCGATTGTTATTATTACTGTTATAAGTCAAGTTTATCATAATGTTAGCGGATTTTG
The DNA here is from genome assembly GCA_002778355.1 of Clitarchus hookeri. Classification (NCBI taxonomy): domain Eukaryota; kingdom Metazoa; phylum Arthropoda; class Insecta; order Phasmatodea; family Phasmatidae; genus Clitarchus; species Clitarchus hookeri. The sequence continues at coordinate 77,965 of NQII01006790.1, read as the reverse complement.
CAATTTGTTTTAGTGGATTTTCAATATAGGATTTAGCAACTGAATGTCAGTTCAGTGCCTTGCGCGTAAGGGATACCAGATGTTCGAAGCGCGAATCCTGGTCATCCTTAGCACGCCCAAGCTTCCACAGGCCTAGGACATGTAAAACTCCTTCAGTCAGATCGTATTTGGAACCTGTTAGCACGTTTTAGGTAGGGAAACATGGGAGCGATAAGGCCGAGACTGACACATGTACCTAGTGTCCCAGAACCCCAACGCATGTGCCTGTGGGATTTTAAGCTATAACCGTGAAATGTGATATTTAGTATGTAAGCAGCAATGTTAATTGCGTATTCCTATAACAGTTTTGCACGTTTTGGCTAGTATATTATGAGATACAGCAGCATGAATAGGTCGGTTTTTACAATTTTGAAGGACTCCGGAAAAGCAGTTATAATGTGCTTGATGTATTGAGAATATTATTCGTACCTCGTCTGAAGTGTTTTGTCTTTCATTACATCGGTAAAATGAGGACCTGCATAGTGGATTCGTATTCAAGCACTCAGTAACAAAATTCAAGTGTCAGGTAGGAGAGGACAGGCAGCAGTTTTCTGCATTTGAGGCTGAGGTGCTGGGGAGCGATAAGGGCTACGCTGCTATGCCCATCAAGTGTGCCATCGCCGCTACAAGTTAGTCTCTGAACTGGCGTGCATTGTTCTTGTCGTGCTGCCTGTGCATAAGAAACTTTAAGAGGTGATATTATAATTTTCTTTGTGGTAAGTCTGTAACAATGTTCAATGCAGGTCCGTAGAGTAATTTTTTATGAATCTGACATATTTTGTTCTCAGACACAGAGCAATTTATTAGACTGGAGTGTTCGTGTCAAGGTGATGTACAATCTGTTATGAATTTAGAAAGTTTCTGCGACACAACGTTGTTATTATTATTGAAGGTGCTGCATAGCGTGTCACTGGCAGAGTGAAAGGATATGGATTTATACGTTGAATGAGTTCAGCATGTCTCGGCCACCTTTCACGATATCGCGTTCAAACAAAATGCCTTTTTATTCATATTTTCCACTCACACATTGCTACTAAAATATATTTGTAAAAATTTTTACTTCCTGATAATTGTTGGGAAATAAAGACTTATAAACTAAAAAATACACGAATTCCTTTCAATCTACTCCTACTTACTCTCCTGTAGAACGGCTTCTCTCAACAAATGTCGGAATGTGTATGTTTGTTTGAAAGGGATATTGTGAAAGGTATCTGAGAAACTTTTTAAATCATTTAACTTGTTATATCCTATCCATTCGATCTGTCGATCTCAAACTAGAGAGCGCCCTTCAGCAGATTTGTTTTTTCTTACGTATACAGTTTCCCATACCTTTTTTTATCGATTCCTTGCATCATCTGAGAATTCGGCAGTTATACTTCCTTCATCAATTTTGGGATTGCCCTTAGTTTGGTGAGGAGATATCGTTTCATGTACCGGTCGTCAAACTGGAAACCATCAGCAGTTGCGATTTTTATTCTCTGACCAGCCGGGGACAAGAGGCATGATCATATTTTGCTCCTTCCCGTGTTATATTTCAGGACTTGCCATTTTATGTACAGCACTCGCCGTTTTATGTTTATTTAATTCATGTCCATTCCTGCACTTTTACGGCTACATATCCTGTCTCATTCTTAGATCACTTTTCTTAAGGAGGAAAAAGAGAATTTTGATAAGAATGACTTATTTACTATTGCGAGATAGTCTGCCGTACGATCCGGAAACGTATATTTTAACGGATGTACATGACCTTGAGGATTATACTTAAATAGAAGTGAGCTAAGACTGATATAATAATTGTGTAAATTTCTTATATGATTCAGAACGAACAATGCGTTTGTACGATTATTTCACGATCCATAATACTGATTTTGTCATTACAGAAACTAACTTTTCTTTTAACTTTTGCATTTTAACAAATACAAAATAAATCTAAATTTCAAGCATTTTTTAAAGTAAATATTGTAAAGTTAGCTGAATAATTAACATAAAGGTAGCGATTTAATAGAAACAAATTATTTTAGGGTTCAGGTTATTAGTTTTGATATACCAGTAATTAGATATGTCAAATGTAGCTTTAAGTATATTTTGTCCATAAATGCACTCATCTGGCTAAGCGTGAGTTCTTAATACATTTATGCAGAGGAAATTGTAGGCGAATAAAGTACCTCTGGTAAATATCTGACATGTAATAAGTGACTATAGAGTAACAACATAAATATCAGTATTACTCATTGAGTTTCGGTTACAGTGTAGCAGGAAATATTCACATGACAAAAAGTTACATAAATCACGAAATTACAATTCTTTATTGTTTTTTTTTAAAGGAAAAGCATTTCAGACGAAGTAAGTCTGCAAAAATAAACACCATTACAACTAAGCAGCTTCATGGATAACTAACTCGAAATACTTACGAGTTGCACTCCCCACGTCGCTAGGTGTAATGAAGGGAGGATGGATGGCTGGACATTGGCGAGGAAGGCAGCCTCCCTGCTGGTCAGTGGGTTGGCGAGATGGCTCACGGAGACTTCGCTCCCAGAATGTTACGTCAACAGGCTAGGATCTTCCCGCGGGACACTATTTATTTGAGGCCAAATTCACAATAATTTATATCTCATTATCTGAAAGAGAGTAATACAAGGACCACATAAATGTAAATATTTATAGTAAAAATATATAATCAAAAAGTATTTTAGTATAGGGCTATATTCACATGGTATATAAAATTCGAAATAAAATTTTTTTTTACCAGCTATGTTTGCAGGTTCCCAGTCTGGAAACCATATGTTCCAATTACTAGTGATGTGGCATGTTAATTTTACTTCACATATGAATGAAATAAAAATATGAAGTACATTAACTTATGCTATTTGCATTTTCACAATAACATTAAGTTTACATGACATAAATAGCGCATGAAATTGTCGCTTATATAATCCAGCAATAACCTGGAATGCCATGAATGGTTCAGAAGTGTGCTGATAATGTTTCTTTAGTAGTAAGAAACAGTTGACATTCCCCAAATTGTCCTTTATTTGCTGCTATTGTGTAGTTTTTATTCTTCCGAGAGAAACAATATCAATATTTATTAGTTTCTCTTGGACGAATACAAATATGTTGGCAGAAACATAAATGATTATTTTAAAAGTGATTTGGGGTATCATTATCCAAATAACCTAAGCTTCTCCACTCATAATTACCTTCAAACTAAATTACACGTCACGTGAACTTATCATATACATAACTTATTAATTAATTATTAGGCTAATTCCAGGAGAGATGCCACATTTTATAAAAATATTCTCTAGAAAAAATATATTGAATAATAATTTGACACACACAATGTTACATAAAACTACATTTTGTACTATTCAGAAAAAAAAATGTTATTGGTTTACGAGATGTCTCCGAAAAATTCACACTTTCTATGGCTTGTTTCTTCCCAAAATAGTTTTGCCTATAGGAGAGATTCCGCATGAACGAGAATAGACACCACACTTTTTATTTTTAATAGTGAAGGTTCATCTTTTATTCCTTTCCGTATTCATTGCATAATGAGTGGTACAAATTACATGTTTCATGAAGCCACTTTACACACATGCTGCACTGAATCCAGTCAACCTTGGAAGTTTTTTTGTAGTAGTTCTCCCAACTTTCACGAAGAACGTTATCGCCACTATTAATGCCAGCTTGGGTCACTGAAACACTAGTATTCTTCTGGTGATCTTCTTTATGAGATGTTTTATTCCTCTTCACTTCTTTAGAAGAGGCCTTAGGTTGTTTAGTTTAACGAGATACTGGTATGAGATTGCTGTTCTTTTTTTTCTTTTGGACTTTCTTAATTACCTCTAGTGGTAAGAATCTGTGCACATTATTTGAATTTTCGTTTCTGATGAGAAGGTTGTTATGGGAGTGGGTTTATGAGGTGGAAATATTTTGTTGGTGTTTCCTTAATTCTTGGGGGAGTAGGAGAGGTTTTACTCTGGTTTGTACTCTGAGAGGAGATTTCACTTTGAATCGCAGAGATCTCTGGTGACTAACTAGGGCAATTTGGGCTAATAGGTGCATTAGTACGTCAATATAGTATTTCACTCTTCAGAGAAGCCAGATGAGAACATCTAGTTGTTGGATGCGTCCAGTATGGAATAAAAGTTAACAGGAATTGCATCAGGATTAAAAGGGAGGATTTCAGTTGCCTCAAATCCTGAAACAGCGTGGCCCACAGTGGCAGCTTTCATTCATGCTGTCCTGCTTGATATCTGGTTATGTTCCGGCTTGGGTGTTGTCGCATCCACATGGAAGTCTCTTAATTGTAGCTTGCCTTCAAATGTACGAAAATCGTGAGATATAATGGTTGAAGTGATTGAGTTGTATGGATGGAGAAACAATCTATAACATCTTCCTTCTCAGCAGTGTCAAAAAAATCTAGGGCACCTACATGAGAAGAATATCCATCGAGAATGAGTAACGTTTTTCCTGTTGGTTTCCTTCCCCCAAATTGTTCTACAAACCACCGCAGAAACAATTCAGAACTTATGAGGATTATGGATTCATGCACACGTCTAAACTAGCAGGTAGTCCATTACATAACTCCTGTTTCTTGTTTACACCTTTCATTATAAGGACGGGAGGTATGTATCATCCTTCTGCATTGAAACCTCCGATCAACGTGATGTTTCCGCCTCTTTATTTAGGTGTTTAAGTTATGGGCACTTTTAGAGCCTTTGCTTGCTAACACATTTCCTGGTTTGTTAATAAGAGGGAAGCTAGATTCATGCACATTAAAAATGTGACCCTTTTGGTCCAACAGATTATATTCATCTACCTCTAACTGCAGCATTGTGAAAAATTGACATGTCTCGTCGCGATGCATTCCTTGATCTCTAGCAACAGAAAGACCTTCGGCTTGTCTTATTGTAATTTCTGTATTTATCGTCATAAAGGCGTTCAGCCAAGCATACTCTGTCATTTCAAATTACTTAGAAAATGAATGTTGAATGTTCAACTTTTCAACGAACTTGTAAGCTAACACACGAAGTGTTTGTCTGTCAGGAACAAATCCTACATTTGAGAGATTTTGGATGTGACGAACAAGCCTCTTGTCATTTACTGTACCTGTCAAAGACCTCTCTTGTTCAGTAATTTCTCTCAATTCTCCGAGAAATGATCCGCGCTGCGATACCGTAATTCCTCTTTGCCTTTCTCTTACTTATGTCCCCTGCCTTCTCTCTGGAAATAGTTTCTTTTAAAGTTTCTTCTGATCAATTTGCTCGATCTGGCTTTCGTTAGTAACAACTAGGCATATTCCTGGAACAAATATTTAAACTTTTTATTAGTGCTTCAACTTTAAGACAGAAAATATCACAAGCAGATGAACAAGCACATTACAAGTAATAAAATATAAAGTTATAGTGTTAAACATATTTTCAACAAATCTTTGTTTGTATAAGGAGTAAAAAAAAAATAAAAATAAAAATATATATATATATATATATGATTATATAACAATATTTTTAGCACCATTTGAAGCGACTATTCTTGTGAAACAGCCAGTAAAAAAAGTTAAATTTGACAACACTTCTTTAGAATATGAAAATATATTTTCGTGTTTGAACAAAATCTATTTACTTGATGTGTATTATAAAAACAGAACTACAAATGTAATTCCTTATGATTAATTTTATTTTATGTTATTAATATTCGATTATAATATTTATAAACCTATATTATATTTACAACTAGTTTACAAACTTTTTTTATATAAATGTTCAATATATATGCTGTGTACAAACATTGTACCTCTTTCATTGAATAATTACACTAGACAACAATACCAAAATTTTTTTTGGTGCCGGAAAACGAAGGACTGATTTGGGATATATTTAAAGTGCTGATTCCAAAAATGCAATCATATTACGTCTATCAGCTCTAGTTTTTGAGATACGGGCTAATTGATTTTAGTTCTGATAAAAGGCATAAGTAAAGCAATACAAATGTCTTTTGAGGTCAAAATAGAAATGTCATACCTCAAATTAAAATCAAATTAGTCAGATATACCTGTAATTGCCCATGATTCAACCGAACTGCTTATACCTGCTTATATACAAAATATCCTTGTTTCTATGACTTTGGGACAACAGAGCTAAGAATCAGCACTGGGATAACAGAAATTGGTCTTTAAGAAATGTCATGATTCAAGGAAAACAAAACGTAATCAACGAACTTTTAGTTTCGAAAGGAAAGATCTTATTTCCACCCTTGCATATTAAATTGCGGCTTATGAAGCTATTTGTAAATGTTTTAAATCGATATGGACTTTGTTTTGATTACTTGACATGTACATTTCCTAGGATTAGTACGGATAAACTAAAAGCCGGCACATTTGATGGTCCCCAAATAAGGCAACTTATCAAAGATCCCAAATTTGCCGCATCAATGAACGAGATTGAATATAACGCTTGGTGTTGTTCATTTGTTCAAGTTCTTTAAAATTTTCTTGGAAATCATATGGCAGAGAATTACATAGAGTAAGGGGAAACTATGTTTTCAAACTTTAATGTTCTCGGTTGTAATATGTGCATATAAGTTCACTACCTCCACAACCACCTAGATCGCTTTCCAGAAAACCTAGGTGATTGTAGTGAAGAGCAGGGAGAGAGATTCCATCAGGATGTAAAAACTATAGAAGATCGATATCAAGGGCGACGGAATAGCCACATGATGGCCGACTACTGTTGGAGTCTTCAGCGAGACTGTCCAAGTACAGCTACTTCAAAAATAGAAAACATAGCCTATCTCAAAAACTAGATCTGATGGATGAAATCGAATGGCAATTTTGAATTCTGCACCCAAATCTTACCCAGGCACAGTTGAAAAATCGTTGGCACCAAAATAACTGTTGGCCAGTGTTATCCATCTCGACGAATATGCATCAGTTTGTCGCTACTAAGCCACCTGAGTTATACAGGATTGTGGCTAGTAGTCTATATAGTTATATTATTTGGTGCATAATAAGGGCACCTGTGGTTGTTGCGTTAGGGGTAAACGAATACTCGTATTCTCCGTTATTTAACACACCAGTAATTTATTTGCATGAAGGTCACATAGTTATTTACACACACTGGCGAGACTGAGCCCCCCTGCAAGTCGTAAGCCTGAAGAGCTGGTGGGCTGAATACTAGCGTCGAGGAAGGTTGTTGAAGGGAGACGTTTCTCTACTTATCTGTGACTGCGGCTTTCGGTGAGATGTCTTCGTTGGTAGCTGAGGCATGGTAAGTGGGGTGACCCGGGTTCAGGCCCTCGGACTGGCTCGTGTTGGCGTGGTGTACTACGTTGGCTTATTCCTGAGACTTTCACTGACTCTCTCGGAAGTTCTGGATTGGTTTCCCGTACTTGTACTTTCTCTGCGACCTCGGCTGGCGTTCCTGGTTGGAGAGCGCGTCTCCTCGTCCTGCTTCTGGCTCACGTTTATGACTTCCCCACCGAGGGAAACTGCCACCACGTTTTCGGAAATGAACTCATAAGTTCTCGGCACTTTTACTGGGTTTGTCTCAGGTATTTACACATGAAGTTTCGGTGGTTCCTGGGTTATCTCCTCGGCGACGTCACTATTGACTCTCTATTTTACTGACTGCTTGCCTCTTCACCATACAGCGCACGACTACGCCTTCTCGGGGAATGGCGCCGTTTGGACTGGGGCTACCACTCGTCTCCGGGAATTTACTCATATTCTCGGCACTGTTCTCATCACACGACTGATTACTCCCGTTTCGGCTTCTCCCGTTTCGGCTGCATCTATCTCGTTTCACGGCTGTACCGCAGAACAACTACCGCCTCGGCTGGCGATGATTGCTCCCTAACAACTGACTGCGAACAACTGATTGCACATCTCTGCCTGGGCATGGTTCGAACTCCGGCCCGGTTATACTACTGCCTCTCTCACTAACTGCCTCATCCGTCAGGCATCGAGGCTAAACAATTCCTCGTCAACAACTGATTACCACTGACTTCGAACGACTGACCACAACTCCTTGGTTGCTCCTGAATTTAACCCATCTCCCGCTATATTCAAGTTAGCTGTCAGCAGTTTCTCGAGAGGGTACAAAAGAGAAATCCCCGGTGTACCTCGCGCATTTTTGTTTAGGATTTCGTGTCTTCTCAGCTGCGTAGGTGCTCAAACTAGGTTGGAGGGGGGAGTGCGGCAGTCGTCTTCCGGAGATTCCTGGCAGCTGGGTCTGCAATAATCTCGGCGGAGGTTCCCTTGATGCCTTCGTAGAGGGCTTATATCAGCTAATTCTAGGAACTCACCTTGTTTTTCTCAAATTACGTTTTTCCCCGCGTATCCTTATACGTCTGGACTGTCCCGGGGAATATCCTCTCAGGGTGTGAATACAGCGCAATTCCTACCCTATGTACTCGTCATGCGTCAAGTGAACACATCAAATAAAATATTTTGTAGCTATTTGTGAGTAAAACATTACAGTAAAAAGAAGTAAATGTGTCAGACTACGGCATCTCTCCTTTATTTTTGCGCGAAATCTTTACTAATGTTGAGGTAGAGATGCCGCACTTTCAGACAGTAGTACGGAAACTGTTTTTTACGATCTGCGTACATAACACTATCCAGAACACAATACAAAAGCAAATAAAACCATAATTTGCAATAAATTTATGTTACCTTCATTAAAGTTTTTCAGGCCAAAACTCCTTGCTTGCGTAAAAGATTAGCTATTGTAAACGCCACGAAGCAGCTTTCCGGTCGTACTAACATGGCGTAGCTATGCGGTAACAAAACGGACGATCCGCGCGAAGGTTACTGCGATCTATGCAGGATGTTAAAGATCAGAGCCCCTGTACGTTGAGAATGTCATACCGATATTATTAAATATCTTTAACTTTGCGGCATTTGAGGGGCCATGATGGCTGAGCGGTTAGACCACTCGTCCCGCACCAAGCAAACCGGGTACAATCCCCGGTCGGGTCACTCCCGGATTATCGCAAGTGGGAATCATGCTNTATTTCCGCAAGTGGGGAATCGTGCCGGACGATGCTACTGACCGGTCGGCAAGTTTTCTCGAGGATCCCCCCATTTTCCCCGCCCTTGTATTACAACGTTGCGCCATTTTCATCTCATTTCACACTCGCTGTTAAGAGCCGCCTCAATCTCTCATCTCATATTATGGCATTTTACTGGTGGTGCCACAAACTTTAACTTTTCCGGCCAACAATAAATATTTATTTAATAATCTATTACAGGGGAAAAGTACAATTACCACTTTGGAAGAAATCGCTTATCAAGTAATTTTTTGGTTTGAATTCAAAAAATATTTTGTGTTGAATTTTATGAAATATATCATAAATATGTGCAAAAACTAACGAGTATTTCAAACGACAAAAAGAGTACAGAACCTGTCGGTCTTGTTGATTTAATTGTAATAATTATTGTTTTAATATTTTGTCTTGGAAATTGTTCTCTTGTAGTCTATTAGGTAGCTAATAAAATCAATTAGGTAATAAAAGACTAACATATGAAAGAAAATACCCTATTAGTTAAACTGTGTAACACATATAATAAGGTTACAATTTAAACTGACTATACAATTAAGAAAAAGTTTCTAATAAAATAACGGCCATACCAGCTCTCAGTAGGGCAATCCTTCATTTTTAAATATTGGCAGCAGTGTTTGTATTTCTTTGTCGTAGTCTTCTGTAAGTTGAGCGCTGGTAGAGTTTTCAGGTGGAGAGTCAGTTAACTTATCTATATCTGGAGTGGTGTCCGGTTTTCCAGATGTTAAGGGCTTAATGCAATACATTGCATACGCCCTCATAAAGTTTCTGCTGTTCTTTTCCTTCTGGAATTTATCGGGTATTGACGTCCACATCAAAGTCTGTTCATTGTGTCTGATAAGGAAGTGTGATAACACTCCACAATTTTCTATAGATGTCGACTCCTTACCTTTGGGGTTGGGCTTGTGAATAGGAAGTAATGGAGGTCTAAGGCGGGAGATCCATAGCAGGAACACTGGAAGTCCAGAAGATCATATCTGAAACTTTCCTATCTTCATAGTTCCTGAACGTAATGTTGATTTTCCAGGGATCATCATGGGTCCACACATTAAATCCTTGATTGTTTCTCGGCACAGTATTTTCCAGACGGTTTACTGCAGATATTTTCAGTTGACACAATTTCTCGAATTACCTTTGATCATTTTCTGGCCACGTCTGGACTTTCTTAACGACAGTCTTGAAAGATTGTGAAATAAAGCTACTCGTATACTCAACCTTCTTATCATAGATATGTGAGACAAAATTTTTTTTATCATTTCGGCTCTTGGGAGTGCAGAGCAACAGAAGCCGCATGAAATTGCCCCAGACGGGAAACTATTAACCTGCAGTAGTCCAGATCCTTATCCTGGTGCTCTAGGTGCCATTTTGATTCACAACTGGGAGAGATTTTCCATCACTAGCTTCTGATGAGGCTTGCCTGAGAAAGAGTAACACCTGGGTCCGAGGAGTACAGGTTTACCAGATGAGGATGTGTTCAGCAGTCGGTGGAATGCAGCAACTATTCTCCATACAACTTCAATTTCTATAGTGAATTCGTTGGTCTGAGTCAGCAGTTTCCTCATATTATCGTTCTCCGGGGCGAGCTTTCACGATGAGAGACTTTGTACATGTCACATCGCTATGTTTATCTCCATCTTATTGATCTGTAACCCTGTAAATTATGCTGGCATTGTTGTAGCCCTGTGCAGTTTCGGCACGGACATGTTTCTTTGTAACTGAATTTATTTCACCTTCAGCTGTCCTTAGAGATTACTCAATGAACTCCTTGTTTAAAGAATTTGTAGCTGGAGTCTGGGAAGATATTTATGACATGTAAGTAATGGCATTTTAATATTTCCTGAAAACACAGTTTAGTGACTGGCATTTGGTTACAGATTTTAAATTAATATAATTGGTTTCCATAAATATGTATACTTGTTACAAATTTATAAATAGTTTTGTGTTTACTATATATACATGTTATTTAAATTAAAGTAATAAAAAATTACTCGAATTTTTGTACATGTGTTAAGACAGTAAGTATTTCAAAACAGTCTATTTGAATATGTTACTATGTATACCACTCTGGAACCATAAATATTCCAACAGAAATTCCTCAGATTTTAATGTCATTAGTCCGAGGGAGTTTTAGTTCAGCTTCGTTGGTCTAAAATATTTATTGTAACTAGTTATTTATGCATTTCGAATTCTTGTGTATTCATAAATGTGTTGTGGAAATCGCAGCAAATATGTGTGAATAATCACAGCATTGATATAGTTGTATAAAAATATATTTTTTCTACATTTAACCTACTTTCCGAAGGAAAGAAAGGATTATGAGACCACTTTCCTGTCTGTGTGAATATGTGTGTATAGTCAGATCACGACTGGAAGCGACTTTCTTGAAGCCCTGCTAAAGATCTACTTTCAAGCCCATTTGGTATCATTCCGCCAAAAGTAAACAAACATTGCCATGCGATTGCCATGTGGCAGTCACATGACAATGTTTACATTTCACTGTGTGTGTGTACATGTGTTCGTACATGCACCTATTATAAAAGTCATGAATATATTATTAATGGATAATTCACAAGCGTAAAATTTTTATTCTTGACAATTTCACACAAAATAATATGCGATGCAAGCTAAAAACATTTCATTCTATAAATCCAACATCTGTGTATTAAAAATTTTATGTTTCATGTGTGTGTGTTGATGTTTGATTTTGACTGGGGGGTTAGGGGGGGGAGAAAAACTTTCACTTTGATTACATATTATAGATGTGGCACAATACTTTGCATTGAAATGTGTCAACATTCAAGGAGTCCATCCAACAACATAAACATGGCACCGCCAATCACTCATAAGCCCCCGGATGGCTGTGCTGTCACGAGGTCAGGAACCGAAGTTCCCATAACTCTTACAGTGGGTTTGCAACAAAAATACAACCAGACAGACTTTGTTCAAATAATTGAGCGTGTGGTAGGCCGCTGTGTTTATGTTTTAGTTGGGCTCAGGGCCCGTATTTAATGCTGTTAACCTCTGTTGCTATCTTAAAATAATTTTCCAAACAAAAATCTAACTTAAAACTAATACGAAAAGACATTGGTTTCATTAATCTCTTATATTCAAACAATTAAATTGAAACATGTTGCTAAGCAAATGCTTAGAGGAGGAACAAAATAAGTTTGCCACAGATTTTGTAAAGAAATGACAATAACAAATTTAACATAACTATAAAATGTAGCTCTAGTAAACAAAATATTAGAGAGAACTGTTGTTTACAATAATTAAAAGAAGCTTACAATGGTGTATTTCTAACATCTCCAGTTTGCATTAAGTTAAAACATCCTAAAGGATTAAGCCGCAGTACTTATAAATACTGTTTATTTATTTATTAGTTAGAAGTACCGATAATAACTAATAGATTGTAGTGATTCCTTTTGCTACAGAATTACCAGAGATCAAAACAAAAAAGTACATAAACAACTCAGCACAGCAGCAACTATAAAAAAAAATGAATACATTCATCTTCACTCCAAAAATTATAAATAAATTATTCAAAAATATTACATGCTTCAATAGCTCCTCTCTGATGTAGACTGCTACTTTACATATAATGCCATAAAGCAATGCTCAACAACATTGCCCTACAATTTAACACTACACAAAAAGATTTGCTAAAAAAGGATACAGCAAACGGAATGTTGTGCTACTGCAGCCAATTGATGATGGCATCCTTCCTCCAGCTACTGTTGGGGAACTTCTCCAGCTGAAATCACCACGCAATACAACCAATTAAAATGTATTACCCTTGAATGTTGCCAACAGTATGTCTGTTGTATAGAATGTTTGAATTAAGCACAATTATTTCCAAAACATAAACTTTTAAATAGTTGGTTGGTTGCATAGTATTTATTGGATGCTTAATGTATGATTGGAGACTTCTATAATTTGAACGTGATAAGAATGTATATAACTACTGTGCTAGACATTCTTAAACTGTTTATCATAATACACGTAACTGTTTTCCTGATACCTGTGTTGACTAGCACAGAATCTAACATGTCACAAACAATATAAACCTTTTATTTATTCAAAAACAAAAGGTTGGAGCTCACACCTGTGTGCTGTGATATGGTGCATTGTCCATGACGATGACCCTTGAATTTTTGGTATCAGTAACTGTAGTTGACCCAGAAACTGAATTATGGTCCTTTTTAAATTAAGCAAATTAGGTTGGCTATGTAGCAATGAAAGTGAAAAATATGACACTGATAATTTACAATAACTTAAAGACAATGGCTGTAAAATAGCGGTGTTGGGGAAATGCATTAATACACAATTGTTTACTAAAAAGATTATGACTGTGATTTCATCGATTACGATGTCCTCTCGTGTTTAGTAAAGTGATACACATTATGTTTAATAGTAGGGGAAGTTCCAGTTATATCGACTGTAATCTATTTAGCGATGTATAACAATGCAATGGCAATTAATGCCACAATGTAACTTCTAAATACAAAACAAGCAGTTTCTTCAGAATCTTAAAAAGCACCATATCTCCATAACCTATATAAAATTAATTGGCTATAACAAACTCACTATAGAGGCAATTTTCCTTACCATTGTCAGTTGTCTTTATAATAAATTTCCACTGTATATATTGGGTTGTTTATGAAGAATCCCTTGCAGAGGTACACAAATTTCAACACAAAGTAGTTTTTATTATTAAATACACATTGTAATACCACCTTTTGGTTAGGTGATTAATACACTCACATTTGAGTATATATAACCCTACAATCTTAGGTTACTGTAAAATCCAAAAATCTTACGTCAGTGTAAAACCCAACAATCCTAGGTTAGTTTAAAAATGTAAAATAGTGATTCACCCATAGTGGAGTTAGGTTCTGTTAGGTTAGGTGGGCACATGTTACGAAATTAGTCGGACGTTAATGCCCCTCGTATATTCGTGTTCCGCAACTTTAGTAGAGTGGAAATATACAATTTTCCGTGAATTAGTCTTATTTTTACAGATAATCCCCTAAACTTAATAATTACCCAACAAACGTTAAAAAGGCACGTAGATATTGTTCGACGACGTTATCAAGTTATTAACAAACTTTATTTATGTTCTTGTAAACACATTTCGTAGGCCTACATAATTGACCTTAACACACACAATTTGCAAATGCAAGGGTTAATACTAGATGTATTTTAACATACCGTAGTACTGTGGATCTGGAGAGTTTCAACATTTCTGCCGCTCTTTCCGCGATGTTGCAGGGTTTCATTTCCCCTCGCCTAATTAGGGAATACAACGATTCGGTGAGGTTAATGATGTCCTGTTGACGTTGATGAGTGGTGACTTATATTTTCTTTACCTTGCTAGAACTCATGACTGCACAAAAAAACTACCGCAATGTACAACGTAAAATACAGTAAATAAAATTTTAAGCAAACCTGAACTAAATTTAAAAAGTATTAAACATGTGAGAACGAACTACGAGTAATCTCTTATACAGATTTCAGAAGCAAAAGGAAACACTACGAGAAAGTTAGCACAAATTAAAATCATACATTATTAAAAACCAAATAATAAAGGGTAGATATTAGTAAAAAAAAACAATAACGGAATTATTATATATTAAACAAGATAATCGCACAAAGGATGGGGTTATAGTTCAAGGAAATCAATACAGGTTCCACTGAACTGAAAAAATTTAATTTGACATTTTTTCATCCTCTGATACATTGGATTTCTCCAAATATAAGTAAATTCACCTGGACTGAAAGATGTGGAACAACCTGTCTTGATTTCGACTGCTGGTAAAATATATTTACTTCATAACTACATTTACTAAATAATGTAAATGTGTTTCTCGCGAATGTGGCGAGCTATAAACTCCAAGCTGTCAATACATTCTGCTGCAGACAGACTAACAAATCATTTGACGTGTTAGCGTAACAATGCGCAAATTAAAACATTTCGTATAGAGGTAGTTGAAAAGCAGGATTTTTATACAAATGTATCTCAAGTTTTATATCGGCACTATAAATATTTTCAAGAGAAATAATATATATCAATATGGACGAAGAAGTCCAAATTTTATGTATTCTATTCATAGTTTCTTAACACTATTTTTAATCAATTCTTTGAAAAATCATCCCTTGTATGAAATGTTAGGTAGTTTTCTAAATATATCTCGTATTACAAGGGTCTTATACACGTTTTCACATTGAAGTACCTATTTCTTGTTAAATTAATCAATTACTCATAATGTATTTGTTAACTAGAACTATTTCATTTATATCTAAGTAGCGAACCAGCCCGGTTTCGCCCGGTAATAATTTAGTTTTTACAGCGATACTTTGAAAGACAAAAATGGTAACTGTGAAACATCCGTAGAGGATAAACAAATGCTATTGCGGACTTTTCTGTAGACCTTTTTGAGAGCTACAACTCTGTAGTACATTAATTTGATGTATCTCATATGGTTTAGTCAGCGCAAGCCATGTAGAAGCCCTAAAAGCTGTTTTTTACGACTTGATTACAAACGATTTGACATTTCTCTACTATCCATCCATTAAATATAAATTAATTATACACAAAACCCTTCCTCAAGAATTTCTCTAAATGATGTTGTAAACCGCATCAAAATAAATCAAGTAGTTTAGAAGTACTAAGCGAATACACAGACAGACGAGGATAAGCGACTTTGTTTTATACTATTTAGAGAAGAGATATGAATATAAACCGGGAGAAAATAGGAGTGTTGGTAACGCCTAGCAAGAAATGGTTCTTGAGCAAAATAATATTACATTGAGTGCGCACTAATCCGGTGCCTACTCCCTTTGGTTAATTTTTTTATAAGTGTTTAATCGTTGTTTGCTATAGGCGAATGTGCATCCTGGAAGTAAAACTTTAGCAGGGCTTCAGAAAAGTTGGAAGTTACCATTTTAATTATCTTGAGCGAAACAAAACTAATTATGAATTCTGATTTAGGTCTTTTTAATGAAACTATTATATATTTTTATTTCTTTTTCAAACATGAAAAGTATGTATATTGCCTTTTTTTAAAATACAATTTCGTATTACATAATGTTTATTTCAATTCGGTGTTGTTTTAGGCTGTTCTTATATATAATCACATTTACTAGAAATTAGTATATTAAATATTCGTTTAAAACTACCACTAAAAATGTTCTGGGTTATCTGGGAAATTTTCCTATCCCTAATACGCAATGTGGCTGACAGCTCTCTCTCTCTCTCTCTCTCTCTCTCTCTCTCTCTCTCTTTCCCTGGCTTTATCATTATCTCTTTCACGCACAGCAACTGCTTTCTACGAATGCGGGTCGTGTGCAAACGCGATATGCAGCTGACGTCTGCGCCAGATCACAGTGAGATGATACGCAAGTTTCCCCAGAAGTGGTGAGCTAGTGCTGTGTGGGTGTAGCTAACACAAATGTGCGCTGTGTCTACGTGGGCAGGCAGTTTTGTTGGGACCGCAAACAAGGGAAGGAAAGTAGGCAGAGAACGCATCACCACGAGCTGTCTCCCCTGAGCTTAGAACGGAAAGAAAATGAGAGGCGTGCCGTTAACTCGTCTCTGGGTAGAGAATTCTTATTTAACTATGCATGCAGTTTTCGTTGAATGAGGCATATTCTATTTCCAATTTACTCAAAAGCCAGAGACTTTATGATACATATTTTAAATCCGTATATTTGAAGCTCATAAAATTTTCAGAAATCTAATGAAGCTGAAATGAAATAATTTTATGTTTAACTTTTTCAGAAATATAAAGAAATTTTTTTTATACATAGCCTTTAGCATATTGCCTTAAACCCCTAACCAATATTATCACGAGTGTGCGTGTTCACGCCTCGCATGTTGCATAACACGTAAAATAACGGTGGGTGCCGTATAAGTCCAGAAGCCAACTCCAATACGGCCAGCGTCTTCTCCTGGGTAATACTGAGGGTTTCTGATGACTCAACTACTTTATAACTGGTTGCGACTTGTGTCGTGGATCTACTGACGCCATTCCCATTCATTCCGGTGCGTCACTTGTCATAAGAAATTCGTAAGTTCGTTCCACACCAAACATTTCCTCTTTTGCAACACCTGGAAATAAAAATTAACGATTACATTAAGGGGTTAATGAAGCATGTGAAGACACTGAGAATGTTAGTTAATTTAACTTACATGACTTTTCTAACGTGATGCGTTTTTCATTAGCAAAACCATGGTTCAAAAACTGCGTAAGGGAATAAATTTTTTTCATGTGTTACTCACCCCCGTTCAAAAGTGTCAGACGTGTCGACATCATATATATATATATAGATAAGCTTGTTTAAAACAATTACACTTTCGTAATGGCTGTAGTTTTTCATAGTCAGGCAATGTAAATTATGGAAGATATGTTTGGTGGGTTCCTACATAAAAACAAGTGTGTTGCTGATTTAATTAGTTTTTTTCACAGATATTTCAGGACTGTAAGCATGTAATGACAATCGTAAGTTTTATTTATATAATACGTACATATTGATATAATTAAAGTAGGAACTAAAGTGTTTGAAATGCCACGCAAAGTTGAAAATGTTTCCATCATTTTCTTTGATAAGCAAATTAATATAATTTAATAAACGGGGAATTATTCTTGGAAAACCTTTCCGAGACGTACGCAGATACTGATACTGTGTAGAGTGCGCACGTGAGCTGCTCAACACCCACTTTCCGTGCTTCAGCATTGGAACATTGGACAGCTTTTCTACCAATTACCCTATCGAAAACAACTTTGTTAGAATCTGAGGCAAGAGCAATTATAATATAATTAAGTGCTTTATGATTATACCACACTTGCTCTATGTTACTTTTAATGCAATTATAGGCTGTTTGCGGTAAGTTTGAACACTTTTAAAGCCTTGCAAGTAGTTTCTTTATTTGCACATTGTTTATTCTTCCGCCGTATGTACAAATAACAGTGCCGTGGGTCTCATAACTTTATTTATGCTTCGGTCAAGTTAAACTGCGAAATGGTTAGAAAGTGAATAATTTAAAAATTTGCTAAGTCTTACAATATATATGAGTTAAAAAAAAATAATTTTCGTAAGCCCTATTTACAAAAAGTTTTACTTAATACTTTTAATTCGACGTTAAGCCATTTTTTTACNGGCGTAACGAACTTTTTTAGACACATACTAGTTACTGAAATCTTTAAAATATAGGCAGGTAGGGGCAGTTGTTTTTTTTTTCAATGGTTGCTTTCAAAAGTGCTCACTTTACCGTGAACAGCCTAAAACATATTTCAAAGTTAATAAAATTATTTAGTTCACATAAAAAGACGGATCAGTTGGATATTCAAATGTTCAGCACTGTTGGTCACGTGACTTTGAGAGCTGCATTTGCAGTTGGTGAGTTAATTTTGATACGAAGATCCGTCTACTTCATCTTTAGTCTATCATTAGACACACTTTTCGACATCCGGGTTGTCCACCGCGAATGACGCACGTTTGCAGACACTAGCGTGCAGGCTAATTTCGTAGTGACAAGACTAAAGGGGCTTCGTTTAAGTTCTGTAATAACGTCACGTGTTTATGAAGAGAAATACATATTCCACTGTTCAATTTTTGTGAACTTTGGAATAAATAGATCATGTTATAAAGTGAGATAATGTTTTTTAATCAGCTTTAGGAATATTTTAAGCGTCTAGTTGTTATATGACCTTCCTTACGACGTTTGAAATAAAGGTGAGTATAGAAGATCTAATTATTTATTTCTCCGTCTCAAAAGCGCTATTATTGGCAATGTGCCAAATTTTCTTTATTTTCTACATTTAAAAACAGGATTATTGAAATAATCATAAACCAAATATAAAATAACTTCATTGCATTGTAAAATATTTCTCTTTTATCATTTACGCAGATTAAAATGTTATTTATAAGTGACCTCTTTGGAACACTGCGCACCTAGTGGCGGAAATTTTCCCTATGCCAAACTCTCTCATAAGAAAACTAGTTTTGTTCCTAACCTGAGTAGACTTAACATTCTTAAAGCTGAGAAATAAATAAAAACACATGCTAAAGCAGGTCGCAGGAACTAGACACGATTTCGAATCTTCTACTGCCGAAGCCAAATAACGCGAACGAAAAAGATCTCACCTGAATAAAAGAAATAGCTATACTCGTATAAACATTTAATAATAATACGGTAACAGATTAAAATTTGGGAAAGGTGTCCTACCAGAAGAAAAAAATATTATTATATATGGAATTAACTAGGCTAACCAGGTTTCAGAAAGATAAACATATTATAAAGTGTCATAGTTGTATGCATAGAGTTAAATAAAGTTAATAAAATAACACCCTACATTTTTACCAAATTCTACAGCACGTCATTTCAAAAGTAATTGAATTAGACCATTCACATCGTAACTGTATAAAATGAACTCGCACATATGTTGAGGCGTATGGCAATGCGAGCCATAAATGTCAGGAAAAAACGCGAACTTAACGACACTTAACGAGACCACGAATACCGGTGCCTATATTTGAGATGTCAGTTAACTGATTTATACATCCTTGCAACAGTGGGCCAAACAGCGGAGAAATGGAAACGCGAGGGATTGTAGCACGGTCAAACTGATCAAGCAAGATACCTTAAAAACTTTTAGGCTAACACGACTGCTTATAATTTTATCTCTCGTTTACAGCTGTGCAAAGCACGTCACCATTGATCACTCGAACAAAAGAAATTCATCCTGTGCAGAGACAGATCACCATTCTTGTTATGGCGTTGTGACGGGCGCGTGGCGGGGGATGAGCACATTCACAGGACTTTACCAACCGCATTGTACTTATCCCGACATGAAGCTTGAAGAAGTTTGAATTGTATCGTGGTTCAGTTTTTCGCTACATGGCCCTGATCCGTAAGCTGTAGTGACTGGACTGCAAATGCCGGAGCGTAAAAAGCAAATTTAAATCATTCAATGCTACCCACGATATTGTAACAATTTAAATCTGGCCCAATTCCTTTTCAGCAAGACACCGCGAAAATCCCAGCATGAAAAGGTATAATTGACTATTTTGAGAATATGGGCGTAAATGAATAGGAATGGCGAACCAAATGTCTACCCCAATGAATAACTTTCAGGTCAGCTAGAGGACCGGTTGAATACCAAATCGAACATCTCACAAAATACTATTGTGCTGTTAGTTATGTTGAAAGAGGGAAAGGATTAAAATTCCCGCAGAAACGTACCACTTATTGGCGGAATGACTTTCTTTATAAATAGAGATTGTGGCAAAGTCCGTAGGTGGACATATATCGACACCGTACCAACATCGTACCGAATCTTGGTTAGTGTTATTTGAGTGCCCAGTCGTTAAGAGTCATCAGGTTTGCTAACCATATCGGTATGTATTATTTTGTAGATATGCAATGCGAATATTTTTATAATATATTCCGTTAATATTTTGATAGGTTATATCTTTAATGCAATTATTTTGCGAAAATTATAGTTTCATATAGGTATTTCCGTAATCAAGAACTTTATACAAATATTTACAGTTGTATTAAAGATGTTTCGTAGTGTTTTAAAAGTACAGAATGTGTTTAGTTTATACTTAAGATAACCTTACAACTTTCACTTCAGATTGCGTATCAATATTTGATAGAAGACCATTTCAGCGAGTAAAATCTAAAAAAAAAAAACTGAGTGCAAAATTACCATTAAATATACAAATTTGCAGGCTTAAATATCACTCGGCAATCACTACAGCATCATGTGAACTGCTAATTCCAAATATGGTGCATAATGCGGAATATGATGCAGTATACCGAATATGATGCAGAATACCGTACACGATGCAAATGATGGCCGCTATGCATGTTTACAAAGTATTGTACATCCGGAAATATTCACCGGAGTTTTGAACACAGTCAAATTGTGTTAATGCATGCATTTGCCAAATATAAGTGTGTAGCTAATTTCCATACATTTTTGATCGAAACAAACTGTACCTGCTGTTTGAGAACTTCAACGATTTGTTTTAAACACAAATTATATTTCCCTATAGTCATTGTAGACGAGGAATGTTTTGATATGCGTCGAACAAAGTACTAATGGATGTGCTATTTAAAACGTATTTCGAAAAAAACACTGCACAATATATATCTACTATATAAAAATAAGTCGGGTTTTCCTTCCTGACGCTATAACTCCAGAACGCACGAACCGATTTCCACGGTTTTGCATTCGTTGGAAAGGTCTCGGGCTCCGTGAGGTTTATAGCAAAGAAAATTCAGGAAAAATTTTAACAGAAAAGCGGGAAAATCTTTTTTTACATACAGCGCCATCTCTGATACATAGCATGTACTACAAATCAAGTAGATGGCACCGGTGAGTGATACATTGTTTGACAGCTACTCATGGTTCTCTGCTCAGTGATGTGACAAACTTTCATGTGACAAACAATTGTGAAAAAAAAGTAAAAAAAATAAGTTATTCGTTTCCTAACATTTCAATTGGAAACCATCAAGTCAATCACGTGTATTGTGCAAATTTTTATTCAATTTCAACAGCAGGCATTTGTCTTTAAGGTGGTAAGTTGAACTGTGTAAATTATGTGGATCGTGCATTTGAGGTTAAATTCACCACTCTGTCCATAGTCCAAAATGCCTAGAGGACGACGTGCGANTTCATTGCAGGAATTCGTTCGAAATAATGAGCCGTTGCTGAATGAACAGCAAAAACAAGTATACGAAACATTAATGCAAGCGGTGGACAATAATACTGGTGGTCTATTCTTCCTGGACGCACCTGGAGGAACAGGGAAAACATTTGTCATTTCATTTATTTTGGCCACTATTCGATCAAGATGTGACATAGCTTTGGCGTTAGCATCATCTGGAATTGCGGCGACTCTTCTAGATGGCGGTCGTACTGCACATTCTGCGCTTAAGTTGCCACTCAATTTAAACACAATTGATATTCCAACATGCAATATTTCCCGATCCAGTGCAATGGGAAAATTGTTGATGCAATGCAAGCTCATTGTTTGGGATGAGTGCACAATGGCACATAAGAAATCACTTGAAGCACTTAACTTCACACTGAAGGATCTTCGGCGAAATAACAACATCTTTGGCGGCTTGATGATATTGTTGGCAGGCGATTTCAGGCAGACGTTGCCAGTAATTCCCCGTGGAACGCCTGCAGATGAATTGAATGCTTGCCTGAAGGCATCACCTTTATGGAATAACGTAAAAACATTATCGCTAACCACTAATATGAGAGTTCAACTTCAAAATGATCAAAGTGCTGCACAATTTTCCAAACAATTGTTAGCTGTTGGAAATGGAAAAGTCCCAGTTGATGCGACATCTGGATTAATTACTCTTACCAACGAATTTTGCCGATTTGTAGACTCTCAATTAGCTCTTATTGAAAATGTTTTCCCAAACATTAGTGAGAATTATCAGAATTATGCTTGGTTAAGTCAACGAGCAATTCTTGCCGCAAAGAATAATGATGTACACGCACTGAATTTCACCATTCAATCAAAAATTGCTGGCGATTTGGTGACATACAAATCCGTTGATTCCATAAGAGATCCCGATGATGTAGTAAATTATCCAACGGAGTTTTTGAACTCTCTGGAGTTACCAGGATTTCCACCACATAACTTGCAACTCAAAGTTGGTACAGTTATTATGATATTGCGTAATTTGAATCCACCGCGACTTTGCAACGGTACTCGACTTTCGGTAAAAAGACTTATGCCGAATTTGATTGAGGCAACCATTATTAACGGAAAGTACGCAGATAAAAATGTATGTATTACTCGAATACCAATGATTCCGACTGATCTTCCGTTTGACTTCAAACGATTGCAATTTCCAGTTCGCCTTGCGTTCGCAATGACAATTAACAAGTCGCAAGGCCAATCGCTTAGTGTTTGCGGGATAAATTTAGAAAATCATTGTTTTTCACATGGGCAGTTATACGTTGCGTGTTCACGAGTTGGGAAACCATCCGCTTTGTTTGTGTTAACGTCAGACCAAAAAACAAAAAATGTGGTTTACCAAAGAGCACTTCAATGAAACGTATTTACTTTGGATTCACTTTCATTTACTTAGAGAAGTTCAATTCATTACTGTTGTGAAATGAAATAAAATTTTTCCTTTTCAAATATAAAAAAAATGTTTCTTCATGTTTTAATCACCAAACAAAATGTTGCATAAAACGAAGCCATCTGGTGGCGAAACGGAGTTCGCCGGGTTTGCTAATATATGTATATATATCAATGTACATTTCGGCATAGAAGCAATGAATTTAGCTTGGTATATGTGTTCAAGTAATAAATTACATGTGTATGGAAAACAAACAGGTCATTATAGTCTTGGTTGAATATAATGAAATCAAAACACATTTACTTTACTTTGTCAAACAATCCATACCTGCTATAGAAAGACAAATATATGTGTTTAATAAGTAGGGTGTATCTAAAGGTACGTGAAAGAACTATGCGTTACATTACTTCGTAAATGTGACCATCAAAATATGTGTATAAGGGCTTCATCAAAACCATCTGCCGTGAAAATATTTTACTTTCAAATAACACCTTGTAAAATTCTGAAAAACTTTTGTATTGTGTGCAATCGTACAAGGTTATTTCTAGTCGAGATGCATTCAAACCCACGAGTAAAGGAGACATCATAATCTCTAAAAAAACTTCTACTAGAACTTAAAGTTTAGAAAAATTCGTTGAAAAATAGCAAACAATGTTCTGCTTACGCAGTGACAAAAAAATATTTTGTTTTGCAAACGGAAATTTCGGCAAGTTTAGCCCAAGAATAAAACGGACAACAGTTAAACCCCCGAAGCTGTTGTGCGGCAAATTATTTTTTTACGAAAAAGACGGCATGTTGCGGCGGAACCACATTTAAAGAAAAAAAACGATCAAGAATAACACGAAGAGAAGTTCCAAGCCATAATATGAGTCTGTTGTTCCCAAAAGAAGACCTTAACTGGATGGACGGATAATTTGTCACGAAAAAAGGAGGCGATGTTTTCCGCTTTCAGAAGCAGGCCTTATTTATAAAGACTTTAATTAGTAACCCAATTATTGTTTTAAAATGTAACGGTTATAGATTATATCTGAGCAATTTTTAAAATAAATATAGATCAAGTATTAATGTAGATAGAAAACTAAATCAAAGCAAATGCAGTTTAAAAACTTGTAATTGAAGAAAAGAAAATGAATCTGTTATAATACTGTGGACTAACGCATAGAGCAAATTATAATGAGCGGCACATAACAAATACATGTGTCGTGCCTGAGATAGTTTATTTGGCAATTTAACGTAACGTAGAAATGGCAACGTTAGTAAACTTTTGTAATTAACAAATCAGATTAATGTAGAGCGTGAGCAAATTTTTGTTCCATTTGCTTGGTATCGAAATGTTTAAATATACACGCGTATATAATTTCACCAAATCTCTTTCAGATTAATTTTAATGTAAGGTTTTAAGTGTTTCAAGCTTAATATTTTATGGCACCTGCTGTACTGAAGTCCATACAACACTTGTTTCGTTGTCACCATCAATGAGCTTTTATCTATATGTTCAACTATAGTTGTATGAACAAATTATGACCTAGACGTGTAAAACGATTTGCGAATAATTTACCCTGAGGTAATATCATTAGCCATCGAGCTTCAAAGTGTGCAGTAGAAATCAAAAATTACTTACACGTTCGTAATGTAAAGCATTTTGTACACTGTGCCTGAGAGAGTTAAATCTTTACACTTTTAGTTCAACATTACAAATTTGTTACAATCACTGAGGTATTTTTTACAAAAAAAATTTCACTCGTGATGAAACCCAAAATACACAGTTACAGATTTGTGCTATTCCAATGTAACGACAAGAACAACTTTAGCCGCGCGTCTATAGTTTCGTTATCAGAGCCGCACGATGCTAGGCGCTTGTACCAGTCGGGGGATTTTCAGTCACTACGTGAACTTCATGGATGATACATCGCTACTGGTATCGTATCTTATCGAGAAAGAGGAAGAACAACAGTTACTGATTGTGCTAAAATAGTTTAAGAGAAGTGATCCTCAATCCGATGTTCTTGGCTAGGGACAGAAACGGATCTCAAAATATTCATATACGGAGTTATCTATTGAAAGAAGAACAAGTCTTCAGAAACTGTTTCCGTTTGAATATTGACCAGTTTATTTACGTTTTTTCACTCACTGAAAGTGAACTTGTAAGACAGTATCGTGGTAACGTCAAACAGTTTATAATACATGCTGAAGAAATAAGACTATTGCTTAGGTAATAAATTTAATCGTAGTAGTAATTATAAATATATTTCTTAATATCTCAAAGAAAAGATAGCTTGTTTTTCAAATGACATAAAAACATATAACGTAGAAAGCTAAATGAAAGTGATGGCTAGACATATTTGTCATGAGCTTCAGTACATTGCCAGTCAGGAAAGAAGGTAAGGCCTGAGACGTAGGAGATGTAATGGCGAGGGCGTATAGTTCTTGCACCAAAGTTGGTGAAGATCGGGAAGAGATTTCATCTATTTCGAGTTGACCTTCTATCTGACAAATTTTCTTTTCGGAACGAATTTGGTTTTCTGGGGACAGTTTATTAACAGACATCACCATACTTTTGAAGGGGGGAGGGGGACATTTAATTTGGATGTTGTTCATCACTTTGTTTGGCAAGGACTGTCAACAACAATTTCGGTATATCTTCGGAAATTTTCTTAAATTAGACAGCTAGATTATGGGCTTTTTTTCTTGAATGTTTTCGTTTATGAACAGGTTTATATTGTGTTTGATTTCTCTGTTCGGTTGGCTGTTCAGTCCTGGATTCAGTGAAGTCAGTGTCAGTGATGTTAGCGTCAGTGGTATTTGTTTCCGCGAAAGTCTCCGGTGTCTCATTTTCTGGATCTACCGGGTTTCCTTCCATTTCTAGATTAGCAGTTTTCTGGCTTTAATAACCGATGTTATTATAACCTTTTGTCTCAGGGGCCACAGTATTTGTCAATGTCCTAATTAAACAAAATTTAAAATAATAATTAATAAATATGTAAAATAAATATTTTGCCAAAAATTAAGATGCGTTTGTTGCTACTCATTCGAGTCCAAAATTCGCTGAAAGTTATAACGGAATAATAGGTACAATTAATTAATTATAAATAATGGCAGTGTGAAGAACCACTCATAAATAACTTCAAATTTATATGGTTTTTTGTTTGTTTTCCACATAATATATTTCGTGTTCAACCTGGTTGAGAAATACAGGATGTTCTTCCAGGCACCGAGTTTTAAATTTTATTGACCCCTTTTCATGTTTCTTGTACACCTTATACATAATCTTGAATTTCCAACGATATTTACTCTCTTCCGCTGAAACAAACGTAACAATATGAAGGTATTATTTTTTTTATATTAACTTTGATTTACGTTATATTTATGGAAACATACTGTTTTAGTTTCTTAGGGATTGGAGAAAGCTACGATACTTTGGCATTTCCATTTCGCACATCAGCATGCCAGATAAATCGTATTTTTAAACAATTGCTGAAAGTTTGTGTTGAAACACTTCCTGCGTTTTTCATGCCTTCTACAACAGTAAACCTTCTTGTAATAACCAATAAATTTGAAGAAAAATGGAATTTTCCGAACTTTGTTTCAACTATGGATGCCAAATACGTTATGGCAGTTTGCACTGGAAAAAGGGGTTCACAATTTCTTAATTATAATGATTTTATCTCGGCAGTCTTGCTCACAGTGCTATCATTTGAAAAACTTTACAATGGAAACCTGATAAAAATGAGGGATATTTTCCTTCACGGTAAGAGGGAGAAAATAACGTGTTTCTATATGTACTTGTAGCAGACGACCCTTTAAAACTGTCAACACATATGGTGAAGCATTACATACATTACCTAAGGAATGATGGTCTCGTAAGCAACAAAAGTAGTAAGGAAATGAAAATTCACCAGCACCTGGATGCTGGATGGGGTGCTTTGCACTATCCGACTGACATTAGTGCCATTTCCACAATCCAGCGAAATATGGTGGAAATTTAATAAATTTCAGGTGTATTGTGCAAGCATTTACAACCACCTTACGCTCTATTATTCCATGTGAACACTAACTCTCTTGTTTCAAGAATGTTCAAGTACGTACATTGCCTTGTCATGCAACTTCATGCCGTGTCAAACCGCCTCGTTTCAAGCATATATTCTACGATCCACCACAAGTATGCAAATGCTTATCGTTCACATGCTAATGACGCCTATACTAATTACACAAATGATAATTGCACATAAACTAAACACACCTATACTAATAGTGAACGCACACGTCAGTCACTCGCTACCTTGCCTTCATCGCTGTCATCATCTGCTATCATACATTATTATGTGTACTGATGTGTACAGCATGTGGAAAGTCGGGTCTCCTGTGCCTCTGGCCAATAAGGTTAAAAAGGAGAAAAATTCCAGAGTGACATACGGTCTGCACAGCGCCCAGCACTTATTTTTTCAGCCACAAATGCACATCAGGCGTTTCAGCCACTTCAGTCGTTAGAGTAATCCATGCTGTGCACACCGGCCAGATCCCATAAAGTCTGGAGCCAGACTATAATAAGGCACTACCGTGATTTCATTGGCTGCAGTTGGATGCAATCCAATAGAAGGAGAATACGCTCCTTCCATTCTCGGTGGGTGGATATGGATACTACCTCAACTATCAAAGGCATCGTACAGAGTTGAATCTGCATGCGCCACCTTGACGGGGCCGAGGACTATCCAACCTCTACGAACGCGCTTCGTAAACGATTCCTCTTACTAGGCAGATCAGACCATCGTCCCTTCGTTAGCGAGCATCAACCATTCGAATCTATCATCTGGGTCCGGCGACACGCCGCTTTGCTTTCCCAAGAATTACTCGAGTGACAGGAGCCCATCACCAAACCTAGCACGGTGTATCGTGGAGGTCCGGTGGGCGGAAATGCTCTCTTTCTCGCCAGCAACTAAAGCCGCACGCGCCCCCGTTGCAGCTCCCCAGCTTCTACCACCAGGAGCAGCTCTCCAAGCAAATACCCGCCTCCAGGCCTCCTCCCAGCGGGAGGTTTAACCAATGCCACCCAGAGTCCGACCCGCGATCTGCACGGCCAAAGGCCGGGGCTTCACACTGATCCCTTGGGCTCCCACGACTATACCGTGCACACTAAGTTTTCACCCAAAGAAGCCCAACTCCTCCAGGACACCAGAGAATTCCTTCTGCGGAGCTCCTTAACCCCAAGATCAACCCAAATCCCTCAGTTGGGGTTGTGCACTTGGCTCACGGGTCATCACCGCAGGCGAAGAACATATGCAGCCTCTGGACAACTGCACAATGACCTCGCCGTGGCTGATCGCCAGTTCACTGACGGGGTTGCCACTAGCGCATTATTATCCTTACTCCATCAGCCATGGTGTTTCCACCGTGTTCCCAGCCCCGAACTTTTGAGGAGGTGGAGATGGGCTTCGGAAGTGCTAGGCTACATATTCATATCGCTGCCCCATTTCAGGGACCGTGTCTTGGCCCACGCAGAAACACAGGCGCAAACCCTTCCCTAACGTTGAGAAGACCCAACCGGAGCTCATCAGCCGGGGCGAAAAGCCCTCCGCCGGACCTAGCAGTGGGCTCATCTGGAGGTACAGTAGGAAGGTTACACCACTTCACGTCGATCTGCATTTCACACAATTAAATACCGGTGACGCCTCTACCAGAGGGATGGCCAAACTAGGACAATCATTCCCGTAGTCACGACTACCCAACCAGGCACTCTGGGGTGGCGTGTACTATATACTCCCTACACACCGGGATCTGGTACCGGCTTTCACAGAGTACTTTTCCAGCCCTCCCCGTAGCCTTACAGCCATTATTGGTTTGTTGCTAGACCATCAGCTCAGCTCCAACACAGCCCCCCAGAACCGTTAGCATACACACCCACCATCTTGGTTCACTCACTGCTATACAACTATTTGTGACCGCTTAAGTGTAGAACAAACACATAAGTTTTCCCCATTCGCCCACCAAGGCACCACTATCATATGATAGGAGCGCCGCTATCATCTTTGCTACCCG
Source organism: Clitarchus hookeri (assembly GCA_002778355.1). Lineage (NCBI taxonomy): Eukaryota > Metazoa > Arthropoda > Insecta > Phasmatodea > Phasmatidae > Clitarchus > Clitarchus hookeri. Next base: position 48,714 of record NQII01006790.1, on the reverse strand, counting down.
TGGCATCAGCTAAGGACACTGCGGTCGTTGGCCATATTCGATTCCGATGTCTGCTGCCAGTCTCTTCTTATAAGCATAGTTGACTGCCTTTCTCCATCCACTAAAGCTAAAGTCGCAAAACCCATACCATAAGCAAGGCCTCCATTATCGAGCAGGGTAGCAGGGTGAATTATGCCTAACCTCTCTTATAAGCATAGTTGGCTGCACATTTCCATCTGCCTAAAATATTGTCACGAAATTGACATCATAGGCATCGACCCCATCGGGTGGTAGGAAAACTATAACACTATACTTCTTATAAGCATAAATGTCTATCACTTCCTACCTGCTGAAGCTAGGTGGTCAAATTCATATCACAGGCATCACTTCTGACTGCATTCAATGTGGAAAGGACAAGTAGGCATTAAGCCCTGTTATAAGCATAGCAGGACACAATTTTTGAACCTATTATTTCGGTTAACATGTAACAACCAGCCATAACCAGCCATTCATGTAATTAAAACAAAGGTAGGTATATATATATATATATATATAACTGAATCGCTAGCATGTCGTAGTAGTTAGTAGCTACCGAAGCATGTAGGAGTGTAGGGTCTGAAATACACGCAAACGCACTGGTGCGCGCGCACATGACAATCACCGACTACCACCCTTGTCGTGAGCAGCCGCAGGTGTCCGACATCTTGGATCCTTTCATCGTCTGCTAGCTACCCTTCGCCCACCACCCTCCCAGTAGTATATCAAAATTATAATAAAATCCAAAATTTATACATGAAATAAACATTCGCATGGTTAACACAAAAGGACAAATCATAAATGAAAAATAGATATAAGGTATTAGCATTTGTGCTGCGAGCATGATGTACGTAGTAGTGGGATATATGCAGTAAAAGAAACACTTATTTAATAATATAAACAATCGCCATCTACCTAATGCGAGGGATGGAAGCCCACGACCTACATATAACAATCAGTTACATATTGAAAAAAAATAAACGTGTATACTATTGCATTATTAGTATAGCAACATAGTCCATGCATATATAGTAATAAGAATAAACACTGTCAGTCTAACAGGAGAGCCTGCGGACTGAGGCCTTGTTAGCAGGGGTAACACGTTAAAACCAGCTATATATTGGAAAAAATAATGATGCATATAATTGCACCACGAGCAAGGAGTACGTAGTCGCAGGTTACAAAAAATATAAATGCATTAATATAAATAAACACCGTCAGCTTAATATGAGGGTCGGGGATCCGACATATTAAACAGCCCTTTAAATAAAAAATAAGTCACACAATAAATAATAAAGGACCAACATATACACAAGTGCACCGCGAGAACGATGTCATATCGAGCCACAATATAAAAAATTCCCGATGGTTCCACAGCCCGTAATAGTGATATCAGTGCTGCTAGTGCGTAAATAACTTTATTAAAAAGCTGGCATGCTCGGCGACATGAAAAGAGCGAATGTCCATAAGGACCAACCTCAAAAATAAAGTGTGCATTGCGACAAATATAGTACACGTTACACGACATGTAAAGACGCTATTCCTTTTGTTGCCACTAAACAACATACGTTTAAACCATAAGTCGCGCAAGAGAGATGACACTGCTATGCGTTGATGCAAACCGATATGGAATTAATTGCAGAAATCGTTTTAAGCAGTTACCATCCGATGCTTATTGCGATAGCATCTAATGCTGTATGTAATTTTTGGCTAAAAAAAGAAATACCATCGCGGAGCCGAGAAGCGTAGGAGAGATAAGGACAACGCTGCTACACACTGATGCAAACAGATATAAAAATAAAACGTAAAGTAAAAAAATGTATAAGCACTTACCAACCACCGCATATTGCACAAGCATCGGGCGCTGTATGTTGCGTTAGAATATGCTAGAAAAGACCAGGTTGACATAGTTATTACATCTGAACAGCCAAGTTTTTTCTTACTTGCCGATTGAAATGAGACCATCAAATTCAGATTACAGCCAACACTCATAACCAGCAACACTAGCAAAGAAACGCGTCCACCCCATCTGACATTGTGTGCTCAACTAACATCTTGAAAATCTGTAAGGCAGCTAGGTGATCTGCCAACGGCGTAGTCACCGTGCTCGTCTCGCCAAGTACAAGGGATGGCACATACACTAGCCGAGAAGCACATCGGGCCTCAGAGTGGCGGGCAAGCCGATTCACACATGCACTTCCCTTTATGAAAGCAATTCATTTATACAGTACAAGGTAACAATTTATTTCGTTTTGAACACTAAATACATGTACTTATTTTGATTATGAATCATTTATAGTGCGAGAAATGTATACACATTATGAAACGAAATACCCATGAATCGCTCGCCATAACTTTTTTTTATATAGACTAAATGTACGAACTTGGAAATGTCGAGTAAGGAAACCATCGCGAGACATACAATTCAACTATGTATGTACACTTATTTTAGTCGTTCGTAAACACAAAGAGAAGAAAATTTGTATAGTTTTTCCATACACACACAGAAAACCTGGAGATCACTAGGTCATCTCGTAGCTACCGATGTGAGCTCAACAGAAGCACAGATAAAAATCACTATCTTAACTTTCCGTGTATGGTATACATCACATACAAAGAAAGCCACTCATTACTTATAATTATTGTCATTACATTTTCCCTGTTACGAAACATGCATGTAAACTACAGAGTGAGAAACAAACCTACTTTTTACATATGCTATTGAAATTTCATAGGAAATAACTCATGAACCTTGGTGGCTCTAGAGAGAGTGAACGTTTCTTGAGTTTCTTGAGAAACAAACGCCTGGTTCAGGAAATTACTAAAACAAGGTACACGCAATTTGGTGATGACATTATACCAAGTCTGCATGAGCATGCAGTGACTGGGGAGGGAAGTGGACGCGGGGGGCCAGAATATCGCATCCAATTACGCAAGTGGTTTATAAACAACAAAGCAGGATTGGAATGTGGCAGTAAGAACATATTTACATGGTAATCAACTGCAGCGAACTTTATCTCCAACGAATAGTTTGTACGTAGCACATTTATATACATTTATATACATAACAAGCAGGTTACCATCCAACATATAAGTAGGTTCATTCTTACGGGATACGAATTTTTTAAAATTAACATAAAATGGTTTCTAAGTTTCTGTATTTATTAATTTTCTTGAAATCACACTCACACACACGCATACATAATATGTCATTCAATAAAGCCTGTAGCTCTGAGCTAATCAATACTCGAATATATATCTTTACTGACAGAAATATATATATATATATATATATATGTTTTTTTATCGAACCGCTGTATGCAGTTTATCAACCAAGTCATTGGGGTCTTCTGAAAATAAGTCGCTACACTTCACATTTTTCTTCGGAGAAGGTTTACGATACATTCATGTATGTATGTCAATTTCATCTCGATCATCATAATAATTAAAGACAGGATCGTCATCACAATCACATGCTTCATCGCTATTAGTACATGTTCGAGTAATTTCTTTTATTCCTGAAAAGATTTTTCAGGACATTTTTTAGGTTTTACGTAAAATAATAACTCATATAACACTCGACTCCAATGAGTTACGTAATGCATTACTCATATAATTTCGCTACGCATAAGTTTAATTTCCTCGTGTCCAAAAAACCAGTTGACATTGTGCTTACACACACTACATTCTTTATTGTTCTTCAGTGATGAGTAGGTTTCGAGATACCTGTGGGCCCGAGTATTAGGTTCGAATCCATTTTCCTTCTGATCCAACTTCAAGTACCCATTATTTTCATCAACTCATGTATGCTTATGCATTGCAGATGTCGTCACTTCATCATCAGTAGAACGTTTCCTTTTCCGCTTATTTTTCGCAGTGCCACCAGTAATCTCGGAGTCCACATTTTCGTTCTCTTTGCCATGACTTCATTTAAAATCATCGTTTTTTACTTTACGTGTAAGCAGTGCATGTTTGTTGTTTACAACTACTGACAATCTGTACGGCCAGCCCTTTTCATAGCAAATCGCTGCAACACTCATATTTCCTTCACTTGAATTTTTTTCATCGCCTTTTAATTTGAAACATGAAGCAGGCTCAGCTTATGCTATGGGCATTCGAATCAACGTTTGTTTGACCGACGAATCAGCAGGAATAACACCCATATCCTTGTCTTGCAACAATGCAAGCTGCCTCGAGTCAAGCAAAGGGGCATTGCCTTTACACATACTGGGGTCTCTTTAAATGATCACTTATAGTAAATGTTGCACCAAACATAATCACATTACAGTGATTTGGAGGTCGGTCATTTTGAATAATCGCTTTTTTCACGACGACGAGCATAACATATTTTGCAGGAGATCCAAAATATATAAATAAATTTAAAATTCCAGAGTAGCAGCATGATTTATTGATGCATTTAGATATATGCCTGCCTGCCTTGCTACACTTTCACAAAACCTGCCATCATCCGAAGAATTTAAGACTACAGCAACATTCTGTAACCCCGGTCAGCTCAAGTTGGTGACTCGGAAAAGAGTGTTCCTTATGACTATATAATCTCGTGGGGGAAACTCGCCGAGCCACAGCTGTCGGGCATTGATGCATTCTACAACCACCTCACCAGATGTGATATCACCCAAAAGGATCACCACTACGCACAGGCGGTCTGGGCGTGGTTTGGGTGCTGTATGCTGCAAGATTTGTCAGAGCTGTACATAAAAACCGATGTGCTGCTGCTGTGTGATGTTTTTGAGAATTTCCGAGGGCAATGTCTGACAACGCACGGTCTGGGTTGTGTCCGCTACGTGAGTGCCCTCGGATTCTCCTTCAACGCAACGTTGCAGAAGACGCAGGTGGAGTCAGACCCCCTTGTCTACTGAGACGTCCACCGGTTTATTGATGCTGGTATCCGTGGAGGGGTGGCCCAGTGCATCAAGTGTCATGTAGTGGCAAACAAGGATGGCCCTGCCACGTATGATGTCAGTAGGCAGCTACCTACCTCCGGTATGTAAATGCTAATCATTTTATGGATGTTCAATGTCTCTCCCGCAGCCATATAGCGGTGTCAAATGGGCAGGCACGGATATTGATGTCATGTCCGTGTCGGACGCTGGCGATGTTGGCTACATACTGGAGGTAGATGCGCGATATCTGGTGGAGCTCCACGAGAGTTATAAAGACCTTCTGTTCCTGCCGGTGAGCGAGTACTCCCTGGGTCCACACAAGCCAAACTCGTGACCACCCTTGAGACCAAGAGAAATTATATTGTATATTACATTAACCTAAAGCAGCCATTGGTCCATGGGTTAAGGCTGAAAGCTATACACCGGGTACTACAATTAAATCAGAAGGCGTGGCTGAAACCTTATATTGAGCTGAATACAGAGGAACTCCAGGCTACCACGAACGCTTTCGAGAAGAACTTTTACAAGCTGATGAACAATGCAACGTATGGTAAGCTCATGCAGAATAAGCCTAAACGCCAGCACATGGAGTATGTATGCACCGAACAGCGTGTGAAGAAACTGATCGTAAAACTATATTTTAAATACCGAACTATATACTACGAATCTCTATCGCTGGTAAAATTATATCATGAATTAAATTATATTTAATAAGTCTATCTACGTTGGATTCACCGGTACTGGACCTGTCGAAGACTCTCATGTATAGCTTTTACTACGATGTCATGCAGGCATGGTATGGCAGTAACATGGGCCTGATCTATCCCTACACTGACTTCTTTGTCATGGAAATCGGCTGTCCCGACTTCTACAGGTACCTCGCCTCAGACCCGGCACATAAGACCGAGTTCGACACCAATGCCTACCCTCCTACGCATTCTTGCTACTCGCCTGCCAACGCAAGGGTGATTGACAAATTCAAGGATGAGTGCGGAGGTAATGATATGATGGATTCTGAAGGGCTGATTGCAAGGCATGCCAAAATGATACAGAAGAGCGTCGTACAAAGTACGATCACCATAGCAGATTATATACATGTATTATTGAACCAGCAAGTAATCAGAGTACAGGTCAACAGGACACGAATACTATAACAATATTTACAAAAGAAAACTCAACACGAAAGAAAATAATATGTTTAATCCCCCAAAGCGACCATTGTTCACTCCGTGCAAATAACGTGTGTAATTTGCGATATCAAAACACCTAGAAAATCAAACAATATTACACATTAAGTATATGCTTGAAACGCAGATTCATATAAAACAGTCATATCAATAGGATANGAAAATCAAACAATATTACACATTAAGTATATGCTTGAAACGCAGATTCATATAAAACAGTCATATCAATAGGATAGACATCGACGGGGAAGAAATAAATATAAATACACTGCACCTCACAGACAATCTACCATGCACACATTACATAAACGAGTATTATTGCTACATGAAAAACCAGACAAAAACAGTCGATATTACACATCAACATTCTATATAACACGCACATATTTGTACTACAAAAAAGTGAACGTAAAATAACACAACGCCAAAAAAAAATGATAATTATAAAATACCAATGGTGACTCTCAGCTAGGCCATTAAAATGAACAAGAATGTGATTACTNGGGGAAGAAATAAATATAAATACACTGCACCTCACAGACAATCTACCATGCACACATTACATAAACGAGTATTATTGCTACATGAAAAACCAGACAAAAACAGTCGATATTACACATCAACATTCTATATAACACGCACATANTATATACATATATAAAGGAATAAACATAAGGGATAGTTTCCAAGTCACTGTTACCTGTAGCAAATGTTACAACTATGGAAGATATTCAACAGAATCGGAAATAATTACCGAATATAAGAGACAATGTTCCGCAAGATAAATTGAAGTGTTTACATAGAAAAATATTCACTCATAAATAGAAAGTCCGAATAGTTTACTCATCGCAGTTATATTATGGAAGTGATTTGGACTGTGCTTAACAGTGAGAACAGTGAGTGTGAGAAGAGTTGTGGATGAAGCCGTATCGAAATGACATGTCGTAGGAAAATAAATTAACGCACCGAAGCCTGGTGTCTAATGGCTACGTGCAAAATTTTTTTTCTTACATGTGGGAAAATCGAATGTGGCCTGCTGAGCAGCGAACCCAGTTTTTAATGGTAGGAGNCAGTTTTTCATGGTAGGAAGGGAGTGGTCTGACCACTGCACCAACGAAGGTTTGAAATCTGTGGTCCTGCGTTGGATCGTAAATGATGACCGCCATATCAATACATCGAGTAAAAAGACAAATTTATATCTTCTTAATGTAATTTATGTTTTTTTTTATCTGTTTTGACAGTTATGGGCTCGCAGAATGTTAAACCATATTTCGTAGTCGACTGTGTCGACTGTTTAAAATACTGCATAGGGTATTGCTGAAACAGGCGAAGTATATGGTATAAAATAAATAAAACAAAATATATGTAATCAAAAAAATATTTTATTTTAAACATTTTCCAAACAGTTGAAATTTGCATTTCTGGAATGCATTGCCTTTGTAGGAACTGATGCGGTTTCTTTTTTTTTTTTTTCCAACTATCGCCACACCAATGCTGTGCAGAACACTTACTGCGGCAAAAAAATGGCCCGAGGATGATTCTTCAAATTCTCACTTTTATCATATCGATGAGCGGTGTAGCCGAAGTGTTGCTGTAGTATCTTGACGATCTCGTGAAGAAGATGTAGTCCTTGGGTCCATAATCGTCACAGACAATCAAAAGCGTTAAAAAAAACTATAAACTATAATATTCCGTAACTCATTCTTTCACTCAAAATGAATGAATTCATTGAAAAATGCACCTTTCTAGATATACATGCGTATACATAAATAAATATTTTTATATATGTGTATGTTTAAGAACGTGATCAAAATAATGGAAATGTTACTAGATTGTTCGCCATAAAAATTAATTCACAATTCATCATTGAAACGTCGTCTTCAAAGTGGCAAAGTATATTACTCAGATGATTGAGTATATGTAATATAAATTGAGTATATTAACTGGTTTACCACGTGAGATAGATGGGTATTATTTATGTATCACCTTTTTTTAACGAATACAGAACAGATAATAGTAAAAAAATCGTTTCTAAAATACAATTATATGATATTCAATGCCAAAACAAAGTCACATTTTCTAAAATTTTTTTCAAATAGTAAAATGTATATATAGATCCAATATGGCGTCGAACTCATTCCATTAAACAATAAGAGTGCGCGTGCAGGTACAGCTAAGATGACTATGTACCTGGAGCTTGAGCTGCGTTGCAGAGTGTATATAATCCACGTTTTCCAACGAAACTACTTTACGTGCGTCGTCTCTACTTATCTACTGAAAGAAAAAAAACTTGAGCCGACGTACGAAGACTACTTTCAAGACACTACGCACATTACAACCACCTACTCCAAGCTCTCCGACATAGCTAGAAACTGATCGGAAACACTCAAAAATTGCGTGTAGGTGCGCCGGAGTGATAGGAACGTGGGTCGGTATCGCCCTTATCGCTCTTTCGCTTCTGCGTCTTGATTAGACAAAACAGATCCAGGCACAGAGGACTCTTATGTAGGGTGACCAGGCATCCTGTTTTCCGCCGGGCAGTCCTTCTACGTAAATCTGTTGCTAATCCTGCTTTTAACACATAACAACCATTGGAAATCTGTACGATTTATGAAAGTACTTTTATGAAAGTATTTTACAAACTAGTCCTTTGCTGAGTGCTTGTCATTCAAATCAAAAATATATTTCAATGAAATATAAAAGTAAAACTGTTGTACTGGTTTGTGTTAATTTGAATTTATATAGTAAAAACCATTTTTATTTACGCCCATATATTAAGTGAGTGTACTCTTCACAATTTTTCAATTAAATAAGCTTGTACCACAGTTGTGACATTCCTGAACGTTAATCGCAATCCCGTATTTTTTTATAAATCTAAAGTTGTCATGTCGAGTGTTCTAGTTGGTGTATCAGGAAGTCTGGTCACCCTGCTGTTGACGTCTAGCCCAGTACCGCGTGGGAAGTGCGTGTTGCAGTTTGCGGTACTCACGTCATGGTCATGACACTGGAGTAGAGGATGCAGGGCAGTGCCAGCGAGCCGCTGGATATCCAGATGACGAGCAGTGCCAGCCCCGCCTTGCTGCGGGAGAGGCTGTGGTGCAGCGGCCGCACGATCGCCATGTACCTGCCAACAGAACACCACCGCCTCTGTAAGGCCTTTCAACAGCCAGCATTATCTCCCTACACTAACAGAACGGTTTTACCATTTCCTCTGTTGCCCAATGTAAAGTGATACAAATACCAATCATACAAAAATTAATATCGTTAAAATCGTTGGCATAGATTTCAAAATTTCAACAACCAAATTTTAAAAAGATTTTTAACACAAGGTATGATTTCAGTTAAAATATGTCTTGCGCGTGTGTCATGTTTTAATTTATTTATAATCTGACGCTTGGTTCACCTGCGATAAGTGCTTAATTCTGAGTTATTCATAATTTAAATTTTATATCATTAATTAAGATTGAACTACGGGCAGTTACAATAAAATGATTACCAAGGAAAACCTTTGCATGTGCTATACTTTTCGCATAAAAATTATTTTAAGTGTAGCCTAGATTTTATCTTCTTTAATTATGAGATTTGTACAAAAGTTTATTTTTCAGTTTTAATTGCCCAGTTCTTACCACTCGGTTTTGAAAAAATTGTTTTCCGCTGTTCCCGCACTCCTAGATTTTTTTATTTGAGGTTACGACTGAACAATTCAGACTATGATAAAAATGTATCAAACAATTTTCGACTTTTTAAAGTTTTTATTACAATGCCTCTAACGCCACGCAGAAAATATTTACTTTTTACCCGGGTAGCCTGCTAGACGAGTTCATGAGGGTACTTTGCCAAATGAAGGGTCGATGCAGTGAGCAGGGACACAGCTCGTTGATAAACAGGAGAGCTGGGTCAGCTCTTCGGCAGGACTGCGGATGGATCAGAGTGCGAGAGGCACAGTGATGATGCTGGAAGTCACCAAAATGCGGACGACTGTACTGGCTTGGTGTATGTGTCAATACAGCTTACAGCTGCTTCGTCACAAAAGCAGCACGCTAACGTATGCGTCAGGGAACCATTCAGCTTGAATGTAAGGGACGGCCTCACAACAGAGCCTGGTCTTCAGCTAGTAATGCCTACATGGGAGGCCTGATAACGATGGATCGAGATACGCTCAGTCAGTTCAGGCACCTTCAGTGAACATAACAGCTGACCTGTCAGAATCCCCACGGCTGGAACAGTCGTGCAGCTTCAGTGCCCTCCCACATCGTCATTGAGACCTTCGCTCTCAGATTTCACCAATCTCCCGGTAGCCGTGTCGCCGGTTACTGCGTCGACCCGCCAATGCCTGGGGAACTCTTAAGATCTCTCCCCGCGGATGGAATTTCCCCCCCCCCCTTCCTTTTTCGGCACGAGTCTAGCTGTTTTGTCAGCTGCCCCATGTGGCCACCCAACGCAAAACGGGAATAACTGCTGCTGCGACGGGAGTATATAACAGAGACCTGGCTGCGAGCGCATCGTGTACAGCGAGTCGGATTTTGTCCAGGTACGACTACTACAGCCGAGTGTGTTTCGTCATGAGGCAGCATGCCTGACTCGTATTAGCGAGCTCGCAGGTCCAACCACAGCCACTTCTACTATTAACTGGCACCGCTACAATAACGGAGGGCGCACTGACGAGGAGCTGACGTAATTTGCCGGTGATCTGGGAACCTATCGACAGAGGGCTATTTATTTCCGAAATAATTTTCCACCCTCACTCCTGACGAGTGCTTCTAAAGTAGTTCATTAACATTAATCTTCTCGTTTTTTTATGTTACTTTATTTTTGCAGTACACTCAACGTCTTTATCAGACGATCCATGATCCAGACTTTACCTGCCGTAATTATACCTACAGAAACCCAGTGCGAAAATACAGTCACTAATTCAGCTGAATGTGAGTCTGGTACGCTATCGTTTCACAAACAAGCGAAGTTAAACTTAGTTTGCTAAGAAAATGGCATTGTACATTTCAGTTATATAGGTTAATGTAGGGCAAGAGCCCGCACTTAAGAAAACAGTTGTCGATTGTGTCTGTTTCAATGACGTATTACACATAACACCAAGTGTATATGCTACGACAATGCATTGCGTATAATAAACTGAAATTTTAGTTCATTTCTGAAAACATGCAATACAAATAGAACACATTACTGTATATTAGGAAACTTCCCCCAGATGTGGGAAAAGAATCTTATTGCCATGTGTTACATTTTTTAAAACCCACTCCTACATAATAAGTACAAGGTTCTTCCAACCATGATCTAGATTTGCTGCACATTATCCAGTCCACACAGGGAAGCTCTTCGTACATTGCACCACCACCACCACAGAAATAGTTCACCTTACCAGTTCTTGCACTGCCTTTCTTGCCATCTAATGTGAATTTGCGTTTTGCTTCAACACCTTTGGTATTNTAGAACACATTACTGCATGTTAGGAAACTTCCCCCAGATGTGGGAAAAGAATCTTATTGCCATGTGTTACATTTTTAAAAACCCACTCCTACATAATAAGTACAAGGTTCTTCCCACCGTGATCTAGATTTGCTGCACATTATCCAGTCCACACAGGGAAGCGCTTCGTACATTGCACCACCACCACCACAGAAATAGTCCACCTTACCAGTTCTTGCACTGCCTTTCTTGCCATCTAATGTGAATTTGCGTTTTGCTTCAACACCTTTGGTATTNCCACCTTACCAGTTCTTGCACTGCCTTTCTTGCCATCTAATGTGAATTTGCGTTTTGCTTCAACACCTTTGGTATTCAAACTCACTTACTGATTTTGATGTTACTTTCGTTTTCATTAGAGTAGGCCTATTTTTTTCACTTTGTAGTGACAGCATTTTAGCATATGGCGACGACGTAAGTAATCGGGACCGTTTTAAATTTATGTGCCTCTTTAGTGGATGACTAGCTTTTGCAAGGGCCTGACTATTTCTGAGGAAACAGAACACTTTGCAGAAGTGGACATATTCCTAAGACAAGCTTTGGATGAGACGTCAGTAGAGCTATCCTGTAGCAAAATCTTTACAAATATTTTCATGGCCATTTTCATTACGCCTGACCAAAACATTTCTAACAGTGGTTTCCTCAAATTTTTTAATGTGCGGTGAAGTAGAAGGAAGCTGTATTTATGCACTCATATGATTAGTATTTTCACCAACAGGAGACGATTTATTGTCATTTTAATTTCGGAGAAGCCTGCCAGTAATTTCAGTTGGAAGAAAGTCAACTACAGAAGAAAGTAATCGGGATACGTGGGCAGCATGTCACATGCCTGGAAGCCTTTAGCTGCTACTCCAGTCGTTTATTTCTTTTCATAAGCCAGTCGAAACGAATTAGCAATCTGAAATTGGGGTTTGCATCTACCAGGATGTCCTCACATCCATTTACTATATTCATTTGCATAATTTGCCTTAGGTTTGGTGTACTATTTCACTGTTTTCTGTTTGTATTTTATGACTGTTTCATTCCTTTTGTGGTATAAAACAGTTACCAAGAGACTACATCTAGGCTGATAGTTTTCATTTAACCAACATCTTTGTATCCTTCTGTAAAGCATGGTACTTTATTTTACTTATATTATGTCATGTTCCTAACTTTTACTTCTGTCAATCAACCGAACTGTAAAAGTTCTGCGCACACTAAACAATGTTTTTAAATTTTTGATGTTTGGTATTGTGGGTTAGGAGTCTTACATAATCGTTTGTGAGGACTCTTGCTCCAGGAAACGTGCTCCAAAAACCTGAAAAATGTAATTCGTCAACTACATTTCACAGTTGCATAATTAAAATTACACCCTCATATGAATATAAGCAAAAACATCTTCTTATGCACATGTGCATATTATTCGACAATATTTATTTGTTGCAGTTCTACAAGCACGTCTTAAACACAAAAAATTACATCAAACATCACTCCAAACATAGTTGAGACCGCACTTCCATTAATGGCGGAAGTGGGCTACCAGTCTTGTCCAGTGCGTGGAAAGCACTTAGAAAATAACATATATGAACGTCGATGCCATCTAACGGTGAGTGCGAGATCTACATCGTAGAGCTCTTGCCCCATGCAGACCCTTGTCCCACATTACCCTACAAATTCCCGTGATAAATATGGTACCTTTGTTGACATCAGAGGTCACTATTACATGGGCTCATCATAGATTATTAAAAAAACTGTTTAAAATATATAAAATATAGATTGGCAATCACAAAAAATTACTATAAGGAATTTTCCGAAAGTCTAGCACATCATTGAACACTGAAGAGCCAAAAAATAACTGGTTTAGGCGTGCGTATGCAAATAACTGAGGTATGGAACCTAATGCAATGTTCCGTCTTCTGACATCTTTACTTCCAGCAAAAACTCGGACGAAGAATTTGATATAAAAACCGCCTTAAACGATTCAAATTACCACAAGTTATAAAGTTCTTATATATCCCACTAGCTGTTAAACGCGCCAAGAGAGAGTTGAAAGCCTTGTTTACTAGTTAAATAAAAATAAGGCTACTCTAAAAATTTCTGTCGAGTTTATGTAATATTAAGCGTGAGGGAACAGTTGTAACCAGTTTTTACGGAAATTGAAGACTTAAAATAATGCTATATTCTCCCAGTATCCAAATAATTACCTATATTGATGGTTTAAAAATACATTAGCCAGAATAACACATAAGAGAAAGTGGCCGCGGTGGCAGAGCGTTTAGACTGCTTGCCTCTTACCATGCCTAACCAGATTCAATGCCCAGCCGGGCTTTCTAGGATCTTCGCAAGTGGGAATCGTGCCGGACGATGTCGCTGGTCGACGGGTTTTCTTGGGGATCTCCCGTTTACCCCGCCTTTAAATTCTGGTGCTTCTCCTTTCTCCCCTCATTTCTCCCTCATCGGCTCTTGAGACCTCCATGTTAAGGTCCACCAAAATCTCTCAGCTCAACTCAACACGTAGGTAAATTTTCGCAGCATATTATTCGAGATATTGAACACGGGTATTTTAAAATATCGCACAGCGTTTTGTAGAGAAATATAAATGTAAGTTGCACCTTCTATTTCCGCGGTTTGTGTGTGGTACTCCAGAACAGCCGACGAAGACTGCACAACGTCGCAATCATCTAAAGGTCAAATGTCTCGTCGCAGAACAAAACGCTGCACGTGACTTATTACCGTGGAAACGTNATGTCTCGTCGCAGAACAAAACGCTGCACGTGACTTATTACCGTGGAAACGTAGGTGCCCAGGGAAGTATCGACACGGTTTGCCAATGGGGTTTTATCGTGGAACGCTACTATCGTGTGCGAATCCTCCACACAAGAACGCAGATTTATCAACCAGTGAGTTTCTCACTGATTACACCAGACGCACACAGGTGAGAGTGTCGGATCGAAGAGGACGCTTCATCGATTTCAATAACTTTGTCTGCGTTTTAAGTAAAAATTCGCAATTTTACAGCATCAGAAGACACGTATGGTAATAAAAAACGAATGGTAAAGTTGTTCCCATTCATTCTCTTTATAGTTCCAATGCTTCTGCCCAGGAATTAATTAAATGCGTAAGGAGGTTCCCCGAGTTATAAAATATCGACGGTTAACATTCCTCTATTTTCAGTGTAAAATTTTCTATTGTGCGAATATTCGGGGTACGAATACGAAAAATGACAACTTTCATTTTCGTTTCGGTAAGAAATTTGTTTGCCACAGTTCTAAGAAAACTTCAATCACCGGTTTCAATGGATATTTGGGNATTTTCGTTTCGGTAAGAAATTTGTTTGCCACAGTTCTAAGAAAACTTCAATCACCGGTTTCAATGGATATTTGGGAGTTTAATAATGTTCATTTAGTGCACCAGAAGATATTTTTTTTGGCTGCATAAAATTTGGTTTTTCATTATTAATTAGCCAGAATGGTTACATAAAATAGGAATATATACATATGCAAGAACGCCTGAGTTAAATAGTCCATTTCCTAATTTTTTTTGGTTTAGTATTGCAATGAATTTGTCATAAATAATAATTTGCTGAAATTGTATCAAATTCGTTAAATTTTCGTTACGACTGAGCTCTTAAATTATTTTTCGTTGTCGTTCCGGTTTCATGAAAGTGTCTAACGTATTTATCGTTTTCGTTTCGTGGATAAAAAAGTAACATTCGCACAACTACATTTCCATACAATGTGTAGGTTGAAAACTTCCATACCAATTGAGCATGTTTACTCTGCACACAAGAAGTTCTATACAAAATCGTCCTGCCCACTGTCGAAACAAATAAGTGATGTTTAAACTACAGTCACTTTGTCCGATGTGTTTCACTTGAATTCAAATAATTGTCTACTGAGTACTACGTGGTTCAATGCCAGCCCATATCTGTCGTGCGATGTTATCGGAAGACAATTTTTACGACGGCAGTGTGCAGTAAATCACAACGTCCTCCACTTTCTACTTTCCTCTCCACCCCTTCGTCAAGGTTGATACTTCTCGCCCACCAGCCCGTTGTTCCTGCGTGGAATGTTTATTTCAGATTAGCCTCAACGTAGATGCCATCTATTTATTTATCTAAGTTATAGTGAAATCAGCACTTTGTGAAGAGTGAAAAGAGTTGGTGGGTCAAAGGCAAATATCTGAGTAGTTAATATCCGATTTAGTAGGAAACACTTTTCCTCTTAAGATCCATATTAGCTAATATTAAAATTGAATTATTTTGATAATAAATTGAATTAAAACATTAACATTATTTTTTTTAGTCTTGAATTCAAAAATTATATTTGCAACACAAACAAAAACTTAAAAATTCAATCTCAGTGGTACACTTTGTGGTGGTCAATTTCAAAAGCATATTAACAAACTAAATTTAAAGATAATATTTAAAGATATTCGGGTATCATCTTGATAATTACATAATTAAGTCAAAAACTGAAGTAACATGTGAATTTTATCATCAAATTTACACTCTTAATATCCCCTTTTGATAATCATACATTTAATTTATATTTTGAATTTACAAACGTGAGTGTAATTTTTTTATAATCAGTAATGACATAATTAATAATTTTAACTAATCGATTTATACTTATACGAAAATGATGATTATTTTTTATGTAAATGGTTAAATGTAACTTTCAAGTCAGTTTGAGTAAAAATAAGTAGGCTTTGAACTAGTTGTCAAAAGGTTTGATAAGATGAAAAATGGTCCACAGTAAACCAGATATTGAATAGTTATCAGTATTTGTTTTACTATGAAGTCAAATCTCTGACAGCAGGGTCCACGAGATGATGAACGGACATTCAATCCAGTACTTTCTTTGTTTATTTGTATCAATGACAAGGTTATTTGGGCTTTGCACTGGGACAGCAAGCTTCCAGTTTTAAACAAGATGTTACACATGATCGAATATACATTTTTATACCCGTGTCTGTTGGGTACACCTAACTGAGCCAAAAGTGTCTATGCACACATATTAATTTACTGCGCCCGGCATTGATTTCCAAGAAAGACAAATTTAAGANTTGAGCCAAAAGTGTCTATGCACACATATTAATTTACTGCGCCCGGCATTGATTTCCAAGAAAGACAAATTTAAGAACTGTAACGTTATTTCAGTTAAGCGGCAATTAAATGAAATTTCGGCACCCGACAGAAGTGTGTTGCACTTGCGCACGACGGCTTGTGCCACGTGCTCGAATACTGGAAACCTTGCAAACTTCAAACAGAAGTACTGAAACTCTCTCGGCACGCCGCACGCGATGCCACTCGTGAGGTCGTACACTCGGCTTGACGACTCCACAAGAGCACCAAGGCGTGGCGAAGGGTCGGAACTTCAAGCGCCGAGCTACACACGCAGGTTCTTGCTTAGAAGGACAATGAAGAGGAGTTTGTGCTGTCCTCACGCTGTTCTGGTTGACANCTTAGAAGGACAATGAAGAGGAGTTTGTGCTGTCCTCACGCTGTTCTGGTTGACACCGACCAGCGAGAACGTAATGCACAGTGTTATTTTCACGGTAGATAATGAACAGCCATACAATATTTTTGGGAGTCCCTCCGTGGCTGTTACCATTAGACGTTGCGTGTCAAAACCACCGAAACGTGCCTGCTACTAAATGGTCCGCACAGCCTTTTTATGCCTTTATCTACGTCGTAAGTAAAAACATTTAAATTTTTTAAACGAATTTATTTTTCACTTCGATGCAATGTAGAAGGTTTTTCTGCATAGTCAAAAAACACATTTCACCAAAAGGATTTCCTTAAACATGGATTATTCGACTGCTCTCACAGTGTTATATCTGATGTACACATAAAGCAATAAGTTTTTATTTCTTGCCGCTTGTGATAACAAAGTCTAACTAAATATAGTCATACGCATACTCCAAACATAATCAAAGAACATGCCAAGTTATCGTTTGTTTTATAACACAACAAATATTTTCTTTAAATTATGTAAACACAATTGTTTATGATATTCTATGAACCCCATTGGCTTTTAAGTGTCATTATTATATATTTACCCTTTTCAAGTTAACTGTAACTACATTATTAACAACAACCAACACAGCTATACATTATTCGCTCCACACAGACACGGAAGTAACGATTTATTGTCTTCGTTAAGTTGTAAGTATTTAATATAGTCAACGTAAATTTTACTCTCCAAATAAGTGATTTCATACAGACGAAGATTGTAAATTCAGGTATATAATAACATTTTGTAATGAATTTTACATTATAGCGACAAGTTTGCTCTAGTTAGTACCTTAAAGTATGCCTTACTTTTTAGAATTCGTTATTTTTCACGTTCATTTTTCGTGTCACTGCTGGCCGATTGCTGTAGTTTTATCTACGTAAAGTGGGTATTTAAATTATATTATTGACGTTTAACTGTAAAGCATTTTGAAATTAATTTAAAATATAAAATTTTATAAATGGCGGTTAACAAGATTTCCTGCTGAAAATTTTTTTTNAGCATTTTGAAATTAATTTAAAATATAAAATTTTATAAATGGCGGTTAACAAGATTTCCTGCTGAAAATTTTTTTTGTTGCATAATAACTTCAAAAAATTTAAAATTATTGTTACATTATTTACAAAACCTTCCAGTTGTATCCTTGAGTGGGTTGGTATTCATTCTGTAAATTATTTAAAAAATCAGTAATANTATTTACAAAACCTTCCAGTTGTATCCTTGAGTGGGTTGGTATTCATTCTGTAAATTATTTAAAAAATCAGTAATACACTTTTTTGTAGTTTTAATATTTGTCTCTTTCAAGGTAATAACCACCATGAAAATTAAGTCAATGGGACAGTCACTGGACACCATTACATAAATCGCTTCTTAAGTTGCAAAATTCCATGCTCAGTACTATAGCAGAGTTGTGTGTAGGTTTCAATTTTAATATACTGTATGATGTATTACAGTCAATCAAAAATCGAAAAGTTAAGATAACATATTGCATTAATTATTCAAGGGCAGAAAACTCGTTAGAAACTGTGAATGCGCATATAAGCAGGTTTAAATTGTCTACAAAAATTATTATTAAGTTCATCGTGTCATATGCGTCAAGAGATATTAAAACCACTTTAGAAACAGATGAGTTGTATTATTGTACGCCTCTATGGCGTGCAGCGGGCGTGTCTAAACACACAATCGATAGTTCAGTAATTATTAACTTTCATTCCACTCATATTTGTTTCTGTAAATGTNGGGCGTGTCTAAACACACAATCGATAGTTCAGTAATTATTAACTTTCATTCCACTCATATTTGTTTCTGTAAATGTAGTTCTGTTACTTCTTGTATTGGCTATGATGACTTTTACATTTTATGGATAGACATGTAACAAACATTTAAGTTTATATACGGCTTAGGGAATGTTTTAGCTGGTATTTCATTATCAAGTTCATGTAACTGTTTGTCCTGAATTTCGCTTATATTGAAAACACGAATTTTATTGATTGAAGAATAGTTTTGTCGTTGGCACTCTGTATAATCAAATTTTTCAAGANTATATTGAAAACACGAATTTTATTGATTGAAGAATAGTTTTGTCGTTGGCACTCTGTATAATCAAATTTTTCAAGATTTATAGTCTTTAACACGTGCATAATTGAAAGGTGGTCGAAGATATTAGTCCTGTGGATTCGTGCTGCAATCATTTAGCGGACATATGAGTTTTATATCCTATATTTAAACAGGTTTCTTCAAAATCGGAAAAGATTAAATTCGTGAGCTGGTGTTTGGTATACAGATAAATATGATGAATATAACTATTACAAAATATTCATTCCTCTCCACAATTTATATATTAAACTATGTCGCACTCCAATCACAATGCACATTTGATAGACATCATTTTCACGTTATGTCGTCAGGTAACACAACCGCTGAAGGAAATAAAATTCTGAANAGCATTTTGAAATTAATTTAAAATATAAAATTTTATAAATGGCGGTTAACAAGATTTCCTGCTGAAAATTTTTTTTTATTGCATAATAACTTCAAAAAATTTAAAATTATTGTTACATGATTTACAAAACCTTCCAGTTGTATCCTTGAGTGGGTTGGTATTCATTCTGTAAATTATTTAAAAAATCAGTAATACAATTTTTTGTAGTTTTAATATTTGTCTCTTTCAAGGTAATAACCACCATGAAAATTAAGTCAATGGGACAGTCACTGGAGACCATTACATAAATAGCTTCTTAAGTTGCAAAATTCCATGCTCAGTACTATAGCAGAGTTGTGTGTAGGTTTCAATTTTAATATACTGTATGATGTATTACAGTCAATCAAAAATCGAAAAGTTAAGATAACATATTGCATTAATTATTCAAGGGCAGAAAACTCGTTAGAAACTGTGAATGCGCATATAAGCAGGTTTAAATTGTCTACAAAAATTATTATTAAGTTCATCGTGTCATATGCGTCAAGAGATATTAAAACCACTTTAGAAACAGATGAGTTGTATTATTGTACGCCTCTATGGCGTGCAGCGGGCGTGTCTAAACACACAATCGATAGTTCAGTAATTATTAACTTTCATTCCACTCATATTTGTTTCTGTAAATGTGGTTCTGTTACTTCTTGTATTGGCTATGATGACTTTTACATTTTATGGATAGACATGTAACAAACATTTAAGTTTATATACGGCTTAGGGAATGTTTTAGCTGGTATTTCATTATCAAGTTCATGTAACTGTTTGTCCTGAATTTCGCTCATATTGAAAACACGAATTTTATTGATTGAAGAATAGTTTTGTCGTTGGCACTCTGTATAATCAAATTTTTCAAGATTTATAGTCTTTAACACGTGCATAATTGAAAGGTGGTCGAAGATATTTGTCCTGTGGATTCGTGCTGCAATCATTTAGCGGACATATGAGTTTTATATCCTATATTTAAACAGGTTTCTTCAAAATCGGAAAAGATTAAATTCGTGAGCTGGTGTTTGGTATACAGATAAATATGATGAATATAACTATTACAAAATATTCATTCCTCTCCACAATTTATATATTAAACTATGTCGCACTCCAATCACAATGCACATTTGATAGACATCATTTTCACGTTATGTCGTCAGGTAACACAACCGCTGAAGGAAATAAAATTCTGAATAAACATCTTAAAAGGAAAATAAAATGCTGCTTAGAGTTCTGAAGGCAAGCTGGAATAATTTACGTGACATAATAATTAGGATAATACCTTTGGATATTCTACTTCACCAATAGTTTAATTTTTGGGAAGATATTCAAAATTTAACTTTTTTGGTTCCGTGGATATGTAAAAGTTTTCATTTCGTGGATTTGGTATCGGCCNAATGCACATTTGATAGACATCATTTTCACGTTATGTCGTCAGGTAACACAACCGCTGAAGGAAATAAAATTCTGAACAAACATCTTAAAAGGAAAATAAAATGCTGCTTAGAGTTCTGAAGGCAAGCTGGAATAATTTACGTGACATAATAATTAGGATAATACCTTTGGATATTCTACTTCACCAATAGTTTAATTTTTGTGAAGATATTCAAAATTTAACTTTTTTGGTTCCGTGGATATGTAAAAGTTTTCATTTCGTGGATTTGGTATCGGCCNGGAAGATATTCAAAATTTAACTTTTTTGGTTCCGTGGATATGTAAAAGTTTTCATTTCGTGGATTTGGTATCGGCCTTTACCAGGCTTATTAACAGATTCGATCCACCAGCTTCTCAGTTTTACGTAACCTCTTTGATGCGGCTGTCTCCCAACCTTTTCACATGCTGTTTTCGATCAATCACATCTACAAACGCAGATACATTCATAAATTACTCGGAATTCAACTCCGTATTTCGTACCCAAAATTACTATAATAGCATTCTCGGTTTCAGGAAAAAAAAAATTAATTGCAAAGGAGTTTGAAACATACCGTGCACTGAAACCCAAAGCCTCCTCACAATAAATTGGGTATTCTTTAAACACAGCCTGTAAAAACAAATCAATGCCCATTACTAAATATATACTATTCAGTATTCACTGGCATGCAGACACCTAGTTGAGATTGTAGCAAATTAAACAACATATTTCTAAGACTGGTCGTTTTGTGGATGTAAAGTTTATTAATAGCCACTGAATTAAGTGTTTATTTCTTATAGATATATAGCCTTATTTTGCATATGAGTAAATTATTGGCATTCTTAAAAAAAGTCACGGCTTTTCTTGGGCGGCGCATAAAAAGAGTACAATACAGGTCCCTGGTGATGTTTATTTTAAACACGGTTGAAAGATTCAAAACTAGACGAAAAGTATATCGTCAACAGGGCTTTCAAAAGTGCTCAATGAAACGTGGATTGCCTATAGAGCACCTACGCAGGCAATCACGCTGGAGTGAAAATGGCTGTATTTCGCGCTTTGCATCGCATTTCGCAAGTGAAAGAGTGCAACACGAGAACGATGCAACGAACACGACAACCGGTAATGTCAACTGAACAGGCGAGCAAATTTAACAGTCGACTGGACGGGCAATTCGCATTTAACGAAGCGATGGACGCGCAGTCGTACGTAGACCGAGTAACGCTGCAGTAAAGTCCTGCGAACTGACACGCCACGTCGAAACCAATTCAAACTTCAAAGGGCTGAGATGAGAAAACTAAAGTGCGAAATGGCACTACGTACAGCGAGCTAGCATGGATATCCAGATCTTGGCGAGCCGAGTTTGCTAGAGTGAAGGCAGTGACACCATTCGCAGCTAATTTTCTTTTAAAGTAATTATCGTTTCCTTTATTTGTTTTCATGTTTGAGAGTATTTTCCTTCCATGCCTGCAGCTACGGAATTTAAACGGGGAATCAGTACAATAAATTTAAAGATAATGGTTTCAAACAAAAAAAAATCAACGCAGTTTTATCAGAGAATGTAATAAATTTTCGAAACTTTTAAATCACTAGAAAGTTTATTGTAAATATAAATTTTAATTTCAATATATGTAAAAAAAATTATGATCATAAAATTTAACAAAATTCTTAACANTTATTGTAAATATAAATTTTAATTTCAATATATGTAAAAAAAATTATGATCATAAAATTTAACAAAATTCTTAACAGGAGAGTATTCGTTAACAAATGTTGCATAGAAAACTTTGTGTTTGAACCAGTTATATTTTAAAGGATGCCTTCAGAAGGAATTTATTTAACTTCAACCCCTTTATTTAAACTCTCCGTTTCCTAGCATCGTAGGCAGCACCCTCAACAGCTTGAATTGTATACTCATTACATCTGGCATGTTGCAGAATAGGGAAAAATCATGGTCAGTGCTGTACAATGTAAGNGCTTGAATTGTATACTCATTACATCTGGCATGTTGCAGAATAGGGAAAAATCATGGTCAGTGCTGTACAATGTAAGAATCTAGCACCAATAAAACTAGCACCTTCCCCCTGCCGGTGCTATTGGTTGCTGCTAGCGTGCCAGCTATATTATGATTGGTCGCTTTATGCGCCGTGGATCTACTGAAAGCCTTCCCATAGGTTCCACCGTGTCAGTTGTAAGAAATTCGTAGGGGCTTATCAAACCATAGGTTTCTTCTTTTGCAGCGCCTGACATAAAAATGGGTACGTGTACTTATGTACGCACGTTAGAAGTTATACTTATTTAGTGTGACTAAAATAAAATTTTATGACGTATGTTACAATTTCACACTTATATTCATTCTGATATTGTCCCATATCATTATTTAATTCAATCTATATGAATTAAATATTTTTCAGTTTGCTTATTACATGAACTGATTTTCTGTTGGTTATAAATATAACCACGTGCTATGTTGTGTACCTTGCGTTTGTATATAGCTAGAAGATACACGCATGCGCGTCGGGTCATACCCCTACCACGTTCACTTCCGAATTTCGTTACACTGTGCGCGCGCAACTCCCGTTGCACACTAAGATTTTACCCTCAACGCAACAAAANTCACTTCCGAATTTCGTTACACTGTGCGCGCGCAACTCCCGTTGCACACTAAGATTTTACCCTCAACGCAACAAAAGAAGTATAACTTCAAAAATAAATATGTACAATATGGCATATGGGTCTCATTGTGAGCACCTAAATCTATTAGAATTTTTCGAAATCTGTGGAATATTTCAAAGTAAACATTATTTTCGGTATCTAAATGAAAGTCGATATTTTGTTGCCAATTGATAAATCTGGCTACTGAAACGTAAATTCGGTCAAATGTCAAGGCCAACAAAAATCACTGTAAAAAGCACTCTATTTACGGTGTCCATTCGTTTGCAAAACAGTGTTTTAAACTACAGCGACAGCGCTGCAATCTTTCGGAATAGATTGGTGTATTATAACCCTACGGTCGCCGCTTACAAGTCTGAGGATACGGAAAACACTCGAAACTTGCGTATGTTATTTTCCGTCGCCATCCCAATGCTTCTTTACGGCCGGACGTGACCTTAAAGCGTTTAAAGCATGGGTTCTCAAACTGCGGCCCGCNTCACTTCCGAATTTCGTTACACTGTGCGCGCGCAACTCCCGTTGCACACTAAGATTTTACCCTCAACGCAACAAAAAAAGTATAACTTCAAAAATAAATATGTACAATATGGCATATGCGTCTCATTGTGAGCACCTAAATCTATTAGAATTTTTCGAAATCTGTGGAATATTTCAAAGTAAACATTTTTTCGGTATCTAAATGAAAGTCGATATTTTGTTGCCAATTGATAAATCTGGCTACTGAAACGTAAATTCGGTCAAATGTCAAGGCCAACAAAAATCACTGTAAAAAGCACTCTATATACGGTGTCTATTCGTTTGCAAAACAGTGTTTTAAACTACAGCGACAGCGCTGCAATCTTTCGGAATAGATTGGTGTATTATAACCCTACGGTCGCCGCTTACAAGTCTGAGGATACGGAAAACACTCGAAACTTGCGTATGTTATTTTCCGTTGCCATCCCAATGCTTCTTTACGGCCGGACGTGACCTTAAAGCGTTTAAAGCATGGGTTCTCAAACTGCGGCCCGCGGGCCCATTCTTTGTGGCCCGCGCTCGCCGGTTTCAGTGGATACAAGCTACCAAATTCTAATTTTTAGGGTGTCTGTTAAAAAAATAAAAAAAACCCGTTAATTTCACTGATCAAACTAGACGATATTTTTCATTATTTTATCAGTCAGGCGACTTCTGTGCATATTTTTGGTGCACTACCTCCACCCGCCATCGCCGTTTCGAACGAATAAACAAACGACTTGCAAGACGATACACAACACTCTGAATTTTTGATGCCATCGAATTACCTACCTACTTTTCGTTCACAAATATTATTATGTCAAGTGTCGTTAGTGCAGCCCGCGGCGGTCTTAGTTTGACTTAATATGGCCCCCTAAAAAAAAGTCTCAGTACCACTGGTTTAAAAAACTTTACTACGGAGGCCCCTGAACGGCGCTGGTTTAGTATTAATTTGTTCCATATTCAACAGGACGTTCTTCATGAGGGTTCTTATCTCAACCAAAATCAGTCTCATTCTGTTGTGGTTCCACGGGTTTGCAGCGTGGGCCTCGACTATCTCTCACTACTACGTTGAATTTGAATATTTTTCTGTGTTTTTTTTTTGTGTAGGTCACAGCTTTTTTTCCGAAACGTTGACGAAGGGAACTCCGTGGAGCGTGAAAATCGGTGCAGAGCTTAAAAATTTTGACTCTGCCAGGCGCGGTCTGCGAGCCTGAATATTCAGCAACCTTTGCCGAGATTTCGTAGCATCGGAAACAGCTAAACAGCAAACTTTGTGTGCACGTTGAAAATGCATCGTAAGGAAAATAATATTTGTTTAATAAGAAGTTATCGACTTATTATATTCGGCTATATTTCTGTATGCATACGTGAGTCATTTTGTTAAGGGAATAAAAGACTTAGTAGGAACACTTGAATGAAAAGTAGTTTCAGCTGAAGGAAGTTCTTACCAGATTTTATGGGTATCAGATACGTTCAGTCTATCCATTATATTTAATTAACTTAAATATTTTAACACAATGACAAGTGCCCTTTGACACTCTATGTTACAGTATTTCCCGTCGCAACTGGAGGAAAATAAGCAACGTAGATAAAATGTAATTATAGTAGCAATATACTGTAACCTCAAGAATGACCAGTCATGTCGATGAGTTTTCATTAGTAGGTTTTCCAGCTGAAGTCCATAAGTGTTCTCCTATCCAGACAAGGCAGCTATAGTATAAATAAAGAGCTCAGTACACTTGCAACAATATATGATATATTTGA
Organism: Clitarchus hookeri; assembly: GCA_002778355.1. Lineage (NCBI taxonomy): Eukaryota > Metazoa > Arthropoda > Insecta > Phasmatodea > Phasmatidae > Clitarchus > Clitarchus hookeri. The sequence continues at coordinate 22,834 of NQII01006790.1, read as the reverse complement.
GGCTTTATGACAAAATATTGATACTTGGAATTAATTACTTCCTTTTGAAATGCAGGCTTACATGTTTTCACAAAATAATGTTGAATATTAAAATGCTAGCGTTGGAGTTACTATATACTACCTAAAATATTTTAAAAACGATATAATGTATTTATCTTCTTCAGTTACTTCTGATAATGTTAAATATGTCTCAATACATAAATTAAATTCTCTATTCGGGTAATTATTTTTTTTTTTCATTTTGTTGTATGTTGATGTGTTAAACTCCTCTAAGTTGTATATATATATATGTTTGTTTATGTGGATGAGTGAGCGATAGTTTGTGTGTGAGAATGTGTGTGTGTGATACATGATATTTTAAAACTATTTTGGTATAGGAACAAAATCTACGTGGTTATATATAATAATAATCCAATTTTAACTAAAAATATTGGTGTCATTTACCAGTTTTATGTTATTGTTTATGCTATTTTAAGTGATATTGATAATAATCACGTATTAAAATAGANAATAATCACGTATTAAAAAAATTTACAAAATGTTCTCGAAAAACATTTGACTTCGCATATTGGTCTCGAAACTCTAACAATGGTGTGATCATTTCCAGCCTCGTTAATAAAGATATAATACGGTTAGATCAATAGCAAGAAATTTAAATTGAGCATTTCCAGTTCAAAGATGTAATGTATACTGGAAGAGAACACTCCAGTCAAACGTTAGGATGGATCCTTACTATAGGCCATGGCCTATAGTTGGGACGGAGCCTTACTATAAGCCATGAGCTATAGTTAGGACGGAACCTTACTATAGGCCATGAACTATAGTTGGGATGGAGTCATACTATAGTCCATGGCCTATAGTTGGGACGGAGCATTACTATAACCTATAGTTGGGGCAGAATCTTACTATAGGCCATGTCCTATTCCTTCCCCGTTCCTGCTTCTCTTAGTAACAATTTTCGTCTTTGATGACCTCGCTGTTGATGTACTTCAAGCAACACCTACCTACATACTCAGTAATAGAATAATCTCAATTTCACATTTTTTAATTTTGGCTGTATTGTTATGAGTTGAGTTGAGTTGAGAGATTTGGGCAGCTATTTACGACGAGGTCTTGAGAGTCGATGAGGGTGAAATGTGATAATGGGGGAAGCTCCGGAATGTAAGGGCCGGGAAACGGGAGATCTTCGAGAAAAGCCGCCGACCAGCGGCATCATCTGGCGCGATTTCCACTTGCAAAAATCCGGGAGTGACCTGGCCGGGGATTGAAACCAATTCGCTTCAGTGGAATTATAGAGTCAGAATTTTTTTTACATGCACTGGCATTTTTAAGGGGAATTTTGACTTCATAAACAGGAAATTAATCCTTAACGTGGGAAAATGCAGGTGATACCTATGAATACAAAATGCCAAATGTCTCCGCATATGCTATATCTACGGTTTTCGGGAAAGAAAAATATCGCCACTCTACGAAGCACTCTTCACCACTGTAATCAGAAAATAATGGCTTCTTTGGTAGTGATGATATCCATGCCACTTAAGACTTATTCCTTTAAACACGAAAAATTAGCATCACAGACCCGTAACAGCAAAACCACTGCAAGAAACTTAACAAGTTACGTACACCACATTATTATAAATAACATTTTAAACCCAACTTTGTCACGATAATTTCGTGTGTCTGTGGTAAACGTTTTACTGTCGGGAACTTTTGAAATATGTTCAAATCTCCTTTGGCAATAAAAAATATTTCAGCTATTTAAAACTTACATTTTTATACGCAGCAATAAACGCGCTTAAAGTATTTAAAGCTTTTTCCAGAATTCGTTTTGCTAAAGTTCGAAACAACAGAAACATTAAGTAGAAATTTAACGGAAATTTTCCAGAAATTCAAGGAATGTTCTGTGAAATTAACAGAAAGCCGTTATCGAATAAGCAATGCAANTTAACGGAAATTTTCCAGAAATTCAAGGAATGTTCTGTGAAATTAACAGAAAGCCGTTATCGAATAAGCAATGCAAGCAAAAATTTTCGGAAATTTCTTAAGAATTTTTTTCTAACACTTTTTCGTAAGATTGCCAATGTTATTTAACTAGGCAAACTACTTTAAAAGTGCAACATAATTGACAGAAATATAAACCTTTCTATGTATGGGTGAGGTTTATTATTCTAAGGTTGGGAAACTTTGTGCGTTTAGTTTGGCACTTTAAAATTTTCGCCATAAGGGTGAAATGGTATTGAAATAAACGTGATAATGAACGCTGAATGACTTAACACATTTGTAGTTTTACATTTTGCTCTTGTAAACACCATTTAAGGGCGAAAATAATATTTAGTATCTAAATATAATCTGTAAAATTTTGTTTAGGAAAGTGTTTATTACATTTTGAAACAAAGACTAAATTTTACATATAAATGAAAATAATTTCTTCATTCATCTTGAAAGTTACCACTTTGGGACACCAGCGCACCTTGCAGTGGAAAATATCCCTGTCAAACGTTCCCATAAGGGATCTCGTTTTGTTCTAAACTTGAGTAGAATAAACATTATCAGGGGCCGTAATCCGTACATTATTACTGTCTTTCTATGAATGAAGATATTAACTACTTAACTATCTTTATGAGGCGTGATGTAAGGCTCTATTATGTAACTCTATCACTCTGAAGATGCACTCCCTGTTTGTCAATTATATTCCTCTCATTGTTAGCGTTTGCGTCTATTCCAGTTTTTAAATGCTATGNAGATGCACTCCCTGTTTGTCAATTATATTCCTCTCATTGTTAGCGTTTGCGTCTATTCCAGTTTTTAAATGCTATGGAGTATTTCAGTGTAAATCTTTCTCTATGGACAGAAAAGAAAGTCCATATTTGATCGCGTATTCATTAATTCTGTTGTTTGAACATAACGTGTTCTTTAAAGTTTTCAAAGCCAACAAAATTCGCCGTGAGTGTCCCTTTGTTTACAACATTTTTTCTTCTGCAAAACAGTATTTTAAACTAAAGTGACAATGCTGCATCTTTCCTGAACAGATTTATGTACAGTCACAGCTAAAANCTGCATCTTTCCTGAACAGATTTATGTACAGTCACAGCTAAACATTCCGAGGAAAGAGAAAACAAGCGAATCTTACTTGCGCCAATTTCCATGGCCGCGCCTTCACAATGCTTCCTAACGACTGGACATAACCTACAAGCGACTAAAGTTTGCTAATACGGAAGCCCCTTAAAGACACTCACGACGAGCATCTTTGAAACGACAGCTGAAATGACAGTTACTGTTGATTGTCTCTGTGTGGTATCTCTAAGGAATCTCTTTACGGCTGTATTTGTGACATCGGGTATTTTCTTGCCACTTTTGTGCATAAATACACCTTGTTGACATGTTTTTATATAAAAACATTATCAAGACATTTGAAAGATTCTCATGGCGACATTCTGAGTTGCAGAAGCCGTGCAGTAACTCGTTATTTAGGTTACAAAATAACCCACATGATCAGTTTAGTAACCTAATTATTCCAGTCTTTGGCCTCGATTACAACAAACGTGACGGTAAACGTTAAATGCTAAACGTTACCATAATAAAACTGGCATATTTAACTGACTTTAACGTGTATGAAAATAAAACGAAGGTAGCAGTATAAGACTACATACGAATATTTTTAATTGTATCTGTATTTTTAAAATCCCTGTGTAAAATTGGATTCCGCAGACTTATTACATTGTTGTGTTAGATTATTTTTAATGCTTTTTGCGTTATTTGTTCATTTATTTCGTATAACATTAACGCAATAAAAATATACGGAAATAGTGGTGCCATCTGTTGCCAAACGTCAGTACTATTTGTTTTCACTTGTCTGTGACGTCTTGAATTCGGATTGGGCTGGCGTTAAACCTTAAGCGCAATTACTTGAATGTTGCATTTGACGTTTAGCGTCGTGGCAACGTTTAACGCAGATTGTAGCCAAAGTCATTTCTTTCCACGGATTCACGATATATAGTAACAATTTATTGTAGCGTCAACGCGATTGTAGCCAAGCCTTTAGTGATAATATTTATAAAACTTGAGAAGCACGCTTTATTCCCAAATATTTACGCAAAAGTGTTCGGGTCTAATTTCACGTTTGTGTTTATGCAAGCTATTCATATTAAAAACATATATCTTAAATTAACAATAATGAAAGGTAATTAATCTATGAAAAACTGATGAAATATTTTGTTTGTTACTCACGTTGTTTGTATTAAAAATGGTAGTATTTCATACATTTTCAGCCAAAAATACTTTGTTAGGTAAATCATTTAATGTAGAGTTTTTTTCCTAGAAGAGCACCAGTAAATACAACGATTTTATATTTTTTTTCCTAGAATAATTATTTGCAACCAGTTTATATTATTTTCACTGCCCATATAACAAAGAAACACCGAAACCTTCAAGGGTAGGTACAGTTTCTAAAGTGAACACTAGCAGTTCGAGTTCGACACCCTAAATTACGAAACACTTAATTAAGAGATAACGGAAACTGTACACGGCTATAACACCAAGATATCTCATAAAAGCTATGGTAACATAAAGTCGTCTCTGAATGTAGCGCGCATGCGAAGATGGAGAAACATTTATTTAAAATTATGTGTGTATAAAAATATAATCGCAGTGTAAACAAATGTAAAAATGTTTAAGGAATTAATTTTACAATACCGATTAAAATAACCTACTCTTTACAAAAGGCAACATGCACTATGAACAAAAAACAGTTTTAAATTTTTTAAATATTTATTTAAAGGAAAATATAAGCGAATATTAAATAAAAATTACATTAAATCGGGATTGTTACTTATTTTTCGCTGGAAACACATGCCTGAAACAATGTCTGTGATGGTGCTTTTTAAATCAAAAACGTCATATTAAAACGTCCTTACTTCATTCAAAGTCATACCTCCAAACACGCTAATGGTTACTTCAGAATGGCTACTTTCGTCGCTCTGACGGAGATCGGGGGGTGAGAGTACTCGGTGCACGCGGTACCCTGTGCACCGGCGTCTATCGGCCACGCGATAGCACACGCGCACGTAAGGGAGGGGACAACGGCATATCTCGGCGGGCCGGATCCGACCCGGCGTGTACCTGGGGACACGCACGAGGGCGGCGAGATTAGCGTGCGCGCTCGGGACAACCCCCTCGCCACCAACCCCCGCCAGACGAGTGAGTGATGGCTCGGCCTGAGCTGGCCGCTGCCGCTGTAGCGGTCGTGTAAGGTAAATCAGGGATCAGCATACATCATCGAACCAAGTGAGGAGCACATGCCAATGACGACGCATCGATCACGTGGATATACTTCGCTTAAAAAAAAATAAGGCGGGTTGTAACGCCACGGTTGCGCGGAAAAGTTAAAACTGGGAACAAAGCATGCGGCTTACTTTGTACAATGGCCAAACGTTGCACATTGAAAATAATTTCAATAGCTTAATTAAGTTAAATGTGCGTTAAATGTTGGCCTGACATCCGCTAAGACATGTCTGAGCGAATGGAATTGACCTACGGCTCACCCAGAAACACTAAACGGCATAGAGAATAATGCGTACACAATGGTTGAAGATTTAACTGAGAAAAAAAAATCGTGATCAAAGGGATGATATTAAGAATATTTCATTCCTAAACCCATGTCCAGAAATACGGGAGTTTATTCGTCAGCGAACAGCGTGAACGGGTTCCGAGCGCCTGACATCAGGCGACCTCACACGTCTAGTAGTCACGTTTGTTGCGGATCTCGCAGGCGCCAGCACCTTTCATCTGCAGGTTCTGTCTGCATTGATTTCGGTCGATGGTTAACCAATGCGCGGAGTTCAGGGGCGAAATTCCCATTTAATTTTCTGCATATGGTGGTAAGAGTGGGAGTGATGGTAGGTGTGTGGTGGTGGGATTAAAGTTTGATCGTGTGTAGGTGGGGAGGAAGGGGATGCTTTGGGTGTAGGATGGGAAACGTTGGGAAGGTAAAGCGGGATGGTGTGGTTGATTGCATGTTGTAAAGGGTGTAAGAGGGAGTGGGGGTGGGTGGTGGTTGAGGAGGTGCAAGAGGGATGCTTTTGAAAAGGGTGGGGGGATGTGTCTAGGGGTGAGGGTATTGTGGGCAGGGAATTTTTTGGTAATGCTAATATATTGTCTACTCACTGCAGATGACTTTTTACCAAGTTTTGCTGATATTCAGCTCCACCTAACAACATTTGTGCCACACTGAGAAGCAAAAAATTTTTTTTACACATTTTGAGAAATTTAGAGACTATTTCGGAGATAAAAGGGCTCCTTTATAAAAAAAACTTGTATTTTCGAAAAGTAAACGCGCGTTTTGAAGGAAGAACTGAATTTTTTAATTATCTGGTTTGACGAAATCCAAGACAATGGACTGCTTCGAAGGCGATTTGAGATCCCATTGTGCAATGCTGGCGAAACCATAATACTTTCATTCTTTAATTGCCAGCCAGCGCTTCATTTAAAATAAATTATACCAACTATTTTATATTGCTGATTAGATTTGCAGGGAGGTGACAGTAAATTTTAAAAACGTATCATCACAATCTCAACAACCGCTTGATTAAAATACAAAATACATTTGGAAAAAAAACCATAGACAAAGTTTTTTATGAGTGTCAAAATTTGAATTTTATATCAAAACATTGATTTGTAGAAACTTAATAAGTTAATTTTACCACAAATTTTTATTTCAGCTAAATGAAGAAGTTGAATGTTGCAATTTTTTTTTAAATTGGAAACACAGTTCACTTGGTGTGAGGGTTTGACGCTAGCTATTTGACTTACACTTTACTTCGGAAGTAAAAATGATAAATGGGCGAACCACATAAATATGTTTATAGTAATATTGTTCATTACATTCTAATAACAGTTACAATTGTTTTTAACTCTATCCTGAAATATATATTTTGTAAAATTTTCAGATGTGTTAAACAATAATATTAAATAATAATTTCCATATAAGTTAAAATAATATAAAATATTATAAAACACATTTCAAAAAAATCGTTATTTGGTTTAAAAATTAAACTGAAATATGATTAAACAAGTTGCATTTTTATAAGACAATCCACCCCCCACCAACCCCCTCACCTTTTCATACTTTTTTAAGGGTGTTATTTTTTTCCATCGCAAGCTAAATATTTTAGTTAAATTTGATTGATGGCTGAATGTAGCAGACGTGGGTGGGTTGTGTAAATGCTTTCAGAAATGGACGCGCGTCCTCAAGGTGAGAGGTCCAGCAGTAGACGCGTGGAGCTCACAGGATGCATTACTGTCTTGGTTACTCTGGGTAGGTGTAGTTAATCCCCAGGAAAACGAACTAGCACTAGACGACAGTGGTATTTAAGAGCGTTGTTCACTGAAAAATACTTTATTTTATACTTTTACGAATGCCGTTCAACGGGTAAACATTATTTATACGTACTCGTCCCTGGCATAGAAAATTTTTAGATCACATAAATGTTTGCAACATGGCATGTCAAAATCACAATATTAGCGTTTAGGGACGTACAAATAAAATAAACGTGATCATTAAAGAAAATATTTTAAGTGCGACTGAAATTTTATGTCTTTATTAATTTTAAGGAATTAATAGCAAACTTATTAGCAAAAATTTTTACACTGCTCCGAATAATAAAATTAATAATTTCCTTGTTTTAAGCAATTCTTAAAATTAGCCAAAATATTTCATAGAGTTAGTTTAAAGACTCTCTAAAGTAACTGACGTTATCTCGTTTCAAGATGAGTTATCTCATTTCGGTGAGTTTGTTGTTATTATTTGTATGTCACAATAACACTATAATTTGGATTTTGACATGTTATTGTGTAAAATATATGGTGTCTATTTTTTTATGAGCGGAAATAATACTTGCACGTAATGTATAAATGTTGAATATAATTACGTACATATATAAAATAGTGAATTTTTTGGTGACTACCACTTATAAGTATATTAATTTGGGCATTTTTTTTTTAGCTATGTTTCAAGTGACTATTAAGAAAATTATGATTGGATTTCTTTCCTAAACACCTACAAGAACAAGCTTATAATTTCCATTTATTTCGCAGTCCTGATTGTTTGTTTTGTCGTTTATAACTGTGCATTTGTGTTTGTCTGGGATAAAAGGCAGTGTCCTTATTGGATTACCGAACGTTGAATTTCTTGGGCAGAGGAAGTGTGAATTAATTTTAAATTTCACCTTTTCAGCCAAACTCTAAACAAAATTTTGATGATTCACTTTATCAAAGGTTTTTGTTAAAAATTCTGTAGTTAAATGTAATTATTATATGTAATAATTATGTTGTCGATCTTATAAAAATAAAATGATTTGTTTAACTAATTTATATCTCAGTGTTTAGTGCATTTGTTTAAGATCTTTGGCACGTTTGTCTTCGTGGGAGTCTAGTAAGTGTTTTATTTCAATATAATTTGAATAATTGTTTTTAAAGTCTCTACTCTTAATGACCAAAGAAATTATAAGTTTATGTTAGACCGTCTATGAAAATTTTTATAAGAGCGGTTGTTAAGTATATTCATATTGCCGAAGCCTCACCGTTACTCAATAGATGCAAAAGACATGTAGGTTCGGGCATCAGTGAAGCGATGATACATTTTGACTTAATTAATAAAAACGAAAGGAGAAATTTTTTATTGAGTGCGTTTAGGCTCCGTCGCCACTTAACACCTACAGAATCTTCATAAAATCATAATTCGATGCCACTAACAATGGAACCACAGCCTTTCCACAGTTGAAAAATATCGCGTTATCCCCGAGTCACTGAAGTTGGTGCGGTAAAAAAATTGTAATGTTCACTTAGGCTGTTCACTTAGGCCGTCTTCCAATTGGCACTTTTGTTAACAAAATGGTCACGTGACCCGTTTCGTCTACAAAGTCTTAAACGTATTTTTGCAATTTGCGTTTTGTCAGCTTCGAAACTGACAAATTAAAAAATACAAATTACCAAACCGCCGCCATAGAAGTTTTGCCTTTTTGAAACGATAAAATACACATACGGACGAGATTATTGGAACAAACAAATGTGTATTGTATTCACATTATTTATTTCACGAAGTAAGCTTCTGAATCTTTGTTAAAATAGATATTGTCTCATGACAAAAAATTTTGTTAAGTAACAATTTTACATCATATTGGTTTCATTTCGTTAATTTTAAATTTTAAACGACCCTTGAAAATTTTTCGGAAATAATTACTCTTTATTTTAAGACTTCATGTGCTTTTAATTTTGGAATAATGATAACATCAAAATAAAAGCAACATGACGTGATGCACAGTTGAGTGTCGTGGTGTTCCGACCAAACTATACAAAATGCTAAATTCCAATTATGAAAAACTAATCTCGAAATAAATTAGAACACAGGCAAAGTAATGATTAAAGACTGATAGGTGGAGGCTATGCTGTAGTATGTAGTTACTAAACGCACACTTTAAATTTGAAAAACGAACACAATACCTGCGACTTCGACTGACGGTAATACTTAAAACATAGGAAGAGTAATACGCAAACAGAAAACACTAATTGCATATATATATTTTCCTATCTCTATAACAAATGTTTGGTAGTGGTCTAATTATTATCAGCAATATTGTAATTCATTTCGAAACCAATTTCCACAGAAGAGAATTTTTATTTAATTTTTATTTTTATTTTTTATAGCTCAGATTCTATGATATTAATTTTATTTCCCAAAACTCATTGTATAAGCAAGGTATATAACGAAAAATAATTGGATATTTTACAAATAGGACTACGGAATTCGTTGAAAGTTCTTTCCTAGAAAATATAAGTACTCATACATGTAGGAGTATTAATGTGATACTTGTTCTATTCCTATTCTCACCGAGTTTTGCTATATGCATATTAGTGACCATTAAAAATCAAAATACATATCTGCATCAAACCCCAAAAGACGAACGAGTATTAGACAATTATAATGTGACATTTTCCATCTGTTCTTCAGAAAAGATTATATTTTCCAGTATTAAATATTTATTACCTCTCCATTTGCGTGAGTCAAGAACATTGTATCACCACTGTAAAAAGAGTTTTTTTCACCAGCGAATTTCATTTTTATTAATCGGAATGTAGTGGAATGCGTGCGCCATTTTCACAAGCACAAAGAGAGATTAACGGGACGCGAGTCGTTAAGGGGAGGGGACGGTGTCGCAGTTCTGAGAGTGCTTGCTCGCAGCTGCGACGAACAAGCGAACAATACGCGTATCGTTCGACAATCTCGTTTCCTATTGTTATGAAGGGATCAGGCATTAGCTGAACGGCCTGCCTAATCACACCGTCAATAATTGAACTACGGAACGAGTGTGATTACAATAACACCTTGCGAAAGACAGTTGCTGAAATCCCCTCCCCCGGCCAGTAAACGGGGCCAAAAATATTAAACAACGCGCCCGATATAGGCCAGCGTAACACCGGGAGTGGCGTCTATTGTCGTCGGGCCACTGGAACGAGAAAACCACTAAAGATGGGTGTGTCCGGCCGTCGTTAACCACCTCCTGGAATCAGCCTTCAGCAACATGAACAAGGTGGGAACATTCTAATTAAATTTTAATAGTAATGGCGTGAAGTAATAACACTTAATATAATTAACTAGCACCTTGGTATTCCATTTAAGCTCCCCCGATCAATAGTCACGTAAATAGTTATTGTATAATCCTTGTGTTCAATAAACTCCATCTTGTACTGATGTGCTCTACCTAATCGTGACTCATTATTTAGCTACGCCCATAGCCCCTTTCAGGTATGAATTGACTTAAAAGTAAATTCATAACGCTTCAAAAATGTATATACGTTTCGAGTTTGACTCGCATCTCCATCGCAAACGTGACTGCGAAAGCCAGTCAAACAGTAGGGAATTTAAATCCAGAACAATTTTGTTCTAAATTTATAATAGCAAATTGCAGTGCGAACGCAACTACACTGGTGTTTTTTGCTGCAAGGCTGCTGTTCCAGTCGTATTTAAGAGACTGGCTTTTGTACGCGACTTTGTCCGCATGAAGTTCGTGTTTTCGTTATAATATTTTTTAAATGGTTAGTATTTCTTCAACATTGAATACACATTTTAAAATAGAAAACTAAATTAAATGCGCGTCCAAAAGTAAGAGGATTGCGGCTATTAAGTTTGGAGTTGTTATTAATAATCGGCCGTTTCAACATGTAAGTTAGGCTTATTATCAATACTTCATTGTAAACAATGTTCTCTGCATTTAAGTTAATAGAACCGTATTCCTATTGTTTTGTTTCTATAAAACAGTTAACCATGACCTATATTATTTATTTTATATTACTTTCATGAAGTATAGAGTTAATGTGGAAACCTGATATTTTTTCTCCATACAAATTCTAAACCCTGATTTCACCCCTTTAGGGATTGAATTTAAAAAAAATTCTTCCCGTGTGACAGCCTAAATTGCATAATTAATGTTTCCTCAAACTGTCATGTTTTCAGGACCGATGTTTGAGACTGGGCTTTGATATATCAGTCAGTCAGACATTCAGTATATCTTTTTATTTATAAATTTCTCTTTGCGAGTTTCCCCCGTTTTTTCGTTGTGCTTTATATCGTAAAACCTACAGTTTTATTATTTNTTACTTTCATGAAGTATAGAGTTAATGTGGAAACCTGATATTTTTTCTCCATACAAATTCTAAACCCTGATTTCACACCTTTAGGGATTGAATTTAAAAAAAATTCTTCCCGTGTGACAGCCTAAATTGCATAATTAATGTTTCCTCAAACTGTCATGTTTTCAGGACCGATGTTTGAGACTGGGCTTTGATATATCAGTCAGTCAGGCATTCAGTATATCTTTTTATATATAAATTTCTCTTTGCGAGTTTCCCCCGTTTTTTCGTTGTGCTTTATATCGTAAAACCTACAGTTTTATTATTTNATATAAATTTCTCTTTGCGAGTTTCCCCCGTTTTTTCGTTGTGCTTTATATCGTAAAACCTACAGTTTTATTATTTTAAAAATTGCAACCCAACCCTACACCCCTTGCACGGCTGGACGTCCGCTGCATCAGCTCACCTGGGTACGAGGTATGCTCGCTGTTAAAATAGGGTGAAGGGTGGCGGGGAGGAGTGATGCGTGTGCGACCCCTAGGGGGGCATGCAAGCAGATACAACACGTTACCCCCACACCATCACCCCTTCTTCATTATCATCACCCCGGAGGGGACACGACATGTCAAGGATGGGGTAGCTCTCACTGCTATTTTATACAATAGATGCAAATTATTCTGCACCACGGATAACGAATAAAGCTTTAAAAATAAAAGCTACATTTCTTTTTTTTCGTTATAAACAACAGATTCTATTGTATTTTATTCCTTTCGAAATTTATCAATACTTTTGAACATAAATATATATTTTAATTAAAAGGGAACAACTAATGAAATAATTAACGTATGTTCTAAAGAGTTTCATTGTGATATACAATTTGGGTTACAAGATTTTATGTACCTAATGCACCTTTCTTAATATGTTTAGATACCTGCTATTCTAAAACAAACTNTTCGTTATAAACAACAGATTCTCTCGTATTTTATTCCTTTCGAAATTTATCAATACTTTTGAACATAAATATATATTTTAATTAAAAGGGAACAACTAATGNTCGTTATAAACAACAGATTCTATTGTATTTTATTCCTTTCGAAATTTATCAATACTTTTGAACATAAATATATATTTTAATTAAAAGGGAACAACTAATGAAATAATTAACGTATGTTCTAAAGAGTTTCATTGTGATATACAATTTGGGTTACAAGATTTTATGTACCTAATGCACCTTTCTTAATATGTTTAGATACCTGCTATTCTAAAACAAACTATTTTATTTTGCAAATCCAAGCTTTTAATTCATTATGAAAGGAAATTATTAATTGTTTCTCTCAAATAGCTTCATTAATACACCGATATCGTAAATAAAGTTAAATGAATTTATAAGAATTACAAAATATGTAATATTCGTCACGACTGAGTTAATAAATAATAATGTTTCTCTAATATAAGCATCCGCATGCACAGTATACATAAATTAAATAATGTACTACGAGTAATGTGAAGGGGTAGTTTTAATTAGTTTTTTTCACAAAAATTAGCTGGTTTTATTATTGTAATTTATAAACCATAGATTGTTGTACACTGCGGTGGGTTGTGCTTTGTAGATAAGAAATTACTGTGAATGCAATAGGGATGCGATTGGTTTTTCGGTATCGTACACTGTTCACGATAACCTGTAGCTGTACGGAACACAGGGTTACCAACCATGGGTTGCTTGGCACGAATCGCAAGCTAGCGTGAAAAACACGAAACCGAAGCAACTGGCTTACGATGTTGAGTTTACTAAGGCGACACCTTCGAACCGCGATTTTCTAGGTTTGAACACATGGGAAAAAGTAGGATGTGTAGTCATCAGCTGTAAGATTAAATTTAGTTGAGCGTGCGAGCTCACCTTTTTATCCTACCTTATGATAAGTCGAAGGGACAAAAACAAGATCTTATACAGTCACTAAAAAATTGTTAATCTGAGCCAAAAATTGACGGTGGCATAAAATTAAAAAAACACCTCGAATAAAGTTGGATGGCACATATGTTTTCACAAGTTTTAATGAGGTAATTGTATAATTCTTTCTTTACGTGATGAGCCCATTATTAATGTTCAGAAATATTTCCCGAAATAGTATAGATGTGCTGCAAATCTGGCACTCGTTGAACAACGTTGCGTAATGCACACTATTGCTGAAATGGAGAATCGTAATAATTAATAATATTTGCATAAAAAATTAAAATAAAATAAAGTACTAAAACGAAAATTAAACTTATCTGAGAGAAAGGATACGAAACGTAACACTTAATTAGGTGGGTGCTATAACGTTGTACATATATTTATAATGTAATAAACGTGTGTAAAACCGAAGAGAGTTTGTCGTTCTTTTGACAATATACATTAATTATAATACTTCTTATATATAACATATATATAGAGTACAATAACATACTTTCTGGAATGTAAGGAGTTGTGTCTTCTTTAATTTGTTTAAATTTCAGGCTATGTACATCAGGCACGTCTATTTGCTGCCAAGATACCTTTTTAAAGAAGGGTTGCAGCTGGTTGAAATTGAGATCTCAGGTAGGTGATTTAACGTAANTTGCTGCCAAGATACCTTTTTAAAGAAGGGTTGCAGCTGGTTGAAATTGAGATCTCAGGTAGGTGATTTAACGTAATATTACTACAGTGGACATAGTCTATTTAGAACGTGGATCGCACGTATATATTATACTATATATTATTAGCAGCCATTGACTATACCGTGGCTCTGTTGTGCTGACGACATTATTTATGTTAGGAGTTGGATAACTTTAGATGATGGTGTATTTTCTCTAGTACTCTTAAGTAGATATAAGTTTGCTGCAAACGTTATTTATGAAATAGTGTCTTTCATGTACAATTATATCATATTTTAACATGTTTATGTTTTATGTAAACTTATATGTACAGTATGTGTCAACGTGGGAAACAAACCGGAACCATTACGTTATGTCATATGTAATTTGTACATTATATTTTACAGGCATTACCAAATTGCATTCTTCCATACGACGTTGTTCCATATTTTTAATTTTTCTTTCATCAGGTTAACTGTATTTAAGTGTCTAGTAATATAATATTATGGAATAGACTACTGGGTACTACTGGATATTTATAATGAGATCACCTAATAATAGTGTGGCAAATATGTGGAATGAATAATGCAAACAAACATGCTACCATATAAAATTGTTGTGTGNTCACCTAATAATAGTGTGGCAAATATGTGGAATGAATAATGCAAACAAACATGCTACCATATAAAATTGTTGTGTGTTTATCTGCACAGTGTTATTCTAGCAGCTACTTCAGATATAAATTATTCGCATATCTTCAAACATTTAAATCAATTTTTTGTAAATTACGTTATTTTNTAGCAGCTACTTCAGATATAAATTATTCGCATATCTTCAAACATTTAAATCAATTTTTTGTAAATTACGTTATTTTTAATTTTTTTGTGGCTTCCTAAATTTGTCACGTATACCAAGAGTTTCATAATTCTGTTAACGTTGAAGAAGTTTACATTTCGTTAAATTGAACATTGACTTAAACACAGATAGGTGTGTTGGTAATGCCTAGTTCTCACGATATATAGTATTAACCGATTACGTGCGAATGCGATGTGTTGTCACATTGGTATAATTTTCTAAACATGGTTAAGATTTGCTTGCATAAGGCAAAGGTATATCGTGAAAGTAGAACTCAGGCAGGTTTTTAGAATAGTTGGTAGTAACCATGAACGAACTGCAGTTAAAGGGAATTTCTTGTAAAGGTCAGGCTGCGAATCATATCGCCTGCGTAAACAACGACGAGAGATTGGGTACCAACATAACATTATGTTTCAACCCCGAATCAATTAGTGGTGTAGCAAGAAATATATCACTTTCATAAACCAGTTGGTTTGCCCAGCAAACCAGCAAGGTCAGTCCATCAGTGGTATAGTAAAGTTCAAATGAGACAGTAAGCTTTGCACAGCTCTGAGGAAGGGAAGGTAGTGGAGGCAGTGTAAGGGAGGTCTCTCCCGAGCA
This sequence comes from Clitarchus hookeri, assembly GCA_002778355.1. Lineage (NCBI taxonomy): Eukaryota > Metazoa > Arthropoda > Insecta > Phasmatodea > Phasmatidae > Clitarchus > Clitarchus hookeri. The sequence continues at coordinate 7,147 of NQII01006790.1, read as the reverse complement.
TNCTCTCCCGAGCACTCGCCACTGGAGAGAGGAAATCACGTGTCACCGCTGGTTCTGTACACACCAAACTGATAACATCGCTCGCTACTACCGCGCTGGCAAATACCGCGCTGCGCGACCTACGTCTTTTCGACAGGTAATACTCAGACGCGCGGCAGATCTCGTCCCACCCGCTCTCGGCGGCTTTCACTACTGGACTGAACAACCTGACCCCTTCGTGCAGCGGCAATGGATACTCCCGACTCACCCGACGCGTTTTGGTCTTGTGCGCATTATTTCCTCGTTTGGATTTCACTCTATACCTTTCTTATTTCTAGGAGTCATAGATTCTGTACCGGTGTAACTGCCCGTGGAAAAAGAGGGGGGTAGGGGGTGTAAAATACGCAACCGTAAGTATTGTTCCCTAAAATCGTAGAGTTAAGTCCATTCACGGTTACTTGTCACAGTTGTGAATATCTGCTAAAGCTCTACTTCCAGGATATTCCTCCGCCTTATGCAAACAAAGCGTAACTAAGTCTGGAAAATTACACCAAAATGACAATGCACCGAATTCGTGCGCACTTAATTAATAATATTTTACGTAAGAACTACTTATTACTATGCATTACCAACATACCAATTTTTTCACTTTTTTTATTAAGATTAATTAAAAACGAAACACTGAAATTTATAGATAAAATGTAAATATCATTTAAATACAAATAAAAATAAGTTACATTTATGAACACAAGTATAAAAACTTGTGAAACCCAGCATATTTAAGAAACAACCAAAGACGTCTTACATGATGTAATTTTTCATAGGTATGATTCAAAATTTGTGTAGTAACAGCGAATGGACTATAGACCACTAGCGAACCGGCCCGGCTTCGCCCGGTAACAATTTAGTTTTTACAGTGATACTTTGAAAGACAAAATTGATTATTAAGGGTCATACTTAAAAGATATACATTTGCTATTGCGGACTATTTTGTAGACCTTTTTGAGAGCTACAATTCTTTAGCAATTTAATTTCATGTATCTCATATAGTTTAGTCAGCGCAAGCCATGTAAGCGCCCTAAAAGCGTATTTTTACGACTTTATTACAAACGGTTCCACATTTCTCTACTATCGTTACATTAAAAATAATTGATTTATACACGAAAACCTTCCTTAAGAACGTATCTAAATGATGGTGAAAACTGCATTAAAATCCATGAAGTAATTTAGAGGCACTAAGTGAATACACAGGCAGACGCGGATGAGCGACTTTGTTTTATACAATTTAGAGATTACCCAGATGGGAAATGGCGGGGTGGTTTCTTAGATGTTGACGTACACATTCTGTAATTGTCTGCGCGAGGGTCTGGGAATGGATGGTCCTTGTGTCGGGCTACAGATACCATGTACTACGAAAAGTTCCTTATATTGGCTGGGCTGCCATTTGGTGAGTAGGTTACCACGCGCTGATTGGCGAATGTCGTTGTGGCATGTTGCTGGCCAGTGAAGCTATTTTAATGACATGCAACTGGAGTTTGCTTGATTGCCGGCTCTTTTGCCTCTGTAATCTTAGGTATCCTGTTGTAAATTTCCTAAACGAATCTGAGATATGATATCACATAGGCTGTTAACGGTTAACATAGACGTTTTTAAATCCATGTTTATCATCTCATTTTCTAATAATTTTGTATCCTTCCGCTGTAGGTGAAATTTACATTAGCATGGGCCTAATGACTTTCATGCGTCAGTCAAGAGAAAATTTCTAACTTTTTTGGAACCGAAATACGTTACTAACATCCGATTGGTATTATGATATGTTTAAATAAAACGACACCATCTTGAATTGCCATAAAATTGTACATTACACTCACAGTAAAAAGTCAAGACTCAAAGCTATTTTACTTGGTTCACTGCCAACTGAGCTGGGAGCTAGCATGCGAGTGTGTCGGTTAGTGCACATGCTGTTAACGGTCAGTAATATTTTTCAATGGTTCACTTGAAAATGGTTCACATAATCGAGAACAGGATTTATAAGAAGTGTTTTATTTTCCTTTGCTTCTTAAGCCATTCTAATAACCCGTTTATAATAAGTCACTTTTTCCGTGTGTAAACATCAGAAAATAAGGCTGCGAAAGTGCGTGATGCTGGAGGAAAGTGATGCCAAACAATAACAGCATTGGCATTGCTGTGAGAATGTTGTGCCTAAGACATGTTACCTAATGTAAAATCATCTGGTTATCATTTTGAGTGTTTCTGTAAGTTCCGGAAATTACACAACGCGAATTTTTCGTAATATTATTTTAAGGTCATGTGAAAATTACGCATCCGAAATTGCTGGTTTTTATTCTTTCAGCAAATGTTTTTCAAAAAGCGTAACATTTATTTTGACGCAGGTAATGACGTGTTGTAGGGGTATATTGGTGTCGTGTAACTTAGCATGTTACAACCTACTTTTATTGGTGTAACAAACGACCATCAAATTGGATATACTGTTACACTACAGTACATATCAGTGTAGTGAATTAATTAAAAAATATGTTATCGAACTTAAATGCTTTTCTGTCTATGTGGTTGCAGCCACAAATAAATGGATTATAAATATATGTTGTTAAAATTTGCAATAAATATCTAATTCAGTATAACAGAAAATAAATATAAAAAATGGTTACAATTAACCCCATTCTCCCCTACACGATAAAAGAGGTTAGGTATTTTTCACCTTAATTTTTCTGATATTCGGTACATTAAGAAAGTGAAACGTACCGATATTCTAAAATGTAAAACTTACTGTTGCTTGAATTTTTTTTTTTGTTTTTACATCATTTTGTGTTAATTCTTCAGTCATTACACATGTACTGCAGTGTGATGTAATCAACTGTAGCGCAACAGTTTCTTTTACGAAATGCTCTGTCTTAAATACTTAAACAATATCAAGGTTATTAATATAGGCTAATCTAATACGGCAAGTGAAAACTATTTTTAGAAGGAATTATTCGAATCACACCTCTCTTGTTAGGCTTTATTTGATGGATTTGTGTAATTTGTAACCAAATTAAAGAAAATTCACGTTTTCTTCAGGGGTCTACCAACGCGCTCTCTCGGAAAGAAGAGGTTGCGGTGGTGTATCGGCTAGATTACTAGCCTCCCACCAAGGTGGCCGGGTACGATTCCCGACGGGGTCACCCCCGGATTTACGTATGTGGGAATCGTACCAGACGATGCTGCTGATCGGCGGGTTTTCTTGGGGATCTCCGTTTCCCCGTCCCAGCATTCGGTCGCTGCTCCATACTCACCTCGCTTCGCACTCATTGGCTCTCAATACCTCTAAATTAAGAGCCGCTCAAATATCAGCGTTAAAATCCCGAGAAATAAACCGAACGAAAATTATTACAAAAATAGCCACTTGCTAGGAAATGTGGTGTGTCAGGTTGGATCCACGAAAAAATGCCAATCGTCTCAGTGGGAGAGTCCTAGTACTTGAAGATCAACGTAAGTGCAGAAATAAAAGTCCAAATTAATGAAAATGCTTATCGAAGATTTAAATCCTTGAGTGAAGATCCGCCATTAATTTTCTGCATTTAGTCCAGATTGTTTTTTTAACACGTCATTTAAAGATATTGAAACTACTTATGAAAGGAATGTGGCTTGTAAAACCAGGGGTTTGACGACCTACAGGAATTGGTCTTTCGTTCAGGTCAATGCCGCGTCCCAACTATTTTTTCGTAGTGTTTGGCTAAATTACTATTTAGAGTGGTCAATCAACCCGTCATTAGCCGTATTTGGCAACTACTTATTTTCTTGACTTTCCAAAATATAAACCCCTCCGAAGGATGTTATTTTAGAGACATTCAACGATTCAGAATATTGGGACACGTGAACTGATAGCAATCCCAGATGAAAGCAGAAGTTATGCAGTCGGTTGTATCGTCAACCCCACCTCTACATCTTCACACAGCATCAAAATGGCCTCAATTGCCATCAATAATAAGTATATAAGAACATAGGAGCAAAATAACTTCGAGGTTTCTTTACTTTAGACGTAACCACTTTCCGATTGGCTGTGCGAGAGATGGGGAAGAGTGTTACGTCTGGTTGGTTACTGGGTGTAGTGGAATATTCTCTGTTGACTGGGATACAGCTGTTAAGATAATTGCTATAGAGCTATCCACTATAAACAGAGCACTTTTGAAAGCTTTGATAGAGATCTACTGGTATGCACGTTGTGTATTCCTCCGCCATGTGTAAAATTAACATCGTTATGGGGCTAATAACTTTATTCATGCGTCAATCAAGCAAAACAGTAAAATTATTATAAAAGAAAATAATAAAAAATAAAAGCTTATTTTTAAGCGAATACGCAATTTTGAAACACAAAGAAAAATAAATAATTTCATTATTCTGATATGTTCTACTATAGCATTAAATTCTACGTTAAAACCTGGAACTACTTTGCATCCGTCATAACTAATGCTATTGGTTACATGCCACTCAGTTTTCCCGTTAAGATATATGCAGTTACGGACAGTGATATTTTTAAAGGTTGATTTCAAAAGTACTCAATTTACCGTGAATAGCCTATAGGCTATGATTGGTGGACGGCGTTCCGACAGGTTGTTGGCCAGTGACTTATCATTTTTCTGGCTTCTTCTGCTAGATTTTGTGGTATGAGTGGGTGTTTCACATTTGTATTTTTAACCACTCTGTACCAACAACACGATGAACCTTCGTTCGAAACTCAGCGCCCAGGGGATTTTGCCAAACGGCACCAAATCCACAAGGAATTATTTCCGATATTCAACAGCTGATCAGACACAACGACAGTTTTCGGAGTCCGTAACGGCCATCAAGTTATGAGTTTGCCAACGGCAGAAAAGGAGTGAGTGAAGAGATTTGGGCGGAGTTTTGAGATCCGATGAGGGTGAAGTGAGGTGAGTGTGGAGCAGCGCCGGATTAAAATGGAGGGAAACTGTAGATCACCGAGAAAATCGCCGACTAGCGGTGTCGTTCAGCACGATTCCCACATATTCAAAATCAGGGTGCGATCTCGCCGTGAATCTAACCCGGTTCGCCTAGGTGCGATGCGAGTAGTTTATCCACTACACTACTGCGGTCCCATAAGGCAGCAAAGGAAACACCACGCCATAGCACTCCTGTGTATTAATCTATTCGGTTAATGAACAATTTCTAACGTTGCTAGTCGTATCCTTCCTTGGATGTTATCCGGGTAGATTATGTATGATCTCTCACTAATTTCTCTCTCCCAAAGACCTGTGCACATTCCAGTAATGAACGTTTGCAGAAGCGTGAGTTTTTGCCTTGTTCCTGGGATCTCTATCTGAGCGCAGGAACACGACAAAAAGCGTAATGTTTTCCCTTGACAAAGCATTAGCATTGAGATGGCAGGTTCCCAACATCTCAGAGTACAATATATATTACTTCAAGGATTCCAGGAAGAGAAAGATAGTACTGAATGTTGGGTAACGGGTTTTCGCGCTGTCATGCAACAATAGCTTTTTTTATGTCGTGTATATGAAAATATATGCAGAACAATGAAAAACAAGGCGCAGTTATGTTACTTAAGTACGGGTTAAATAACTATGAGGACTTCAGAACTAGGAGAAAGAATTCAAAGAGAGAGAACGTCTGCAACAAAAATGCTATTAAAAAATGCCAAGTCTTACCTTTCCAGACACCTCTAAACGGGGAAAATTAAATAAATCCGATTTGGAAATGTATATTACTTTGGCATTATTTCGTGCGAAATTTATTATTTATTATGAGATGAAATCTTAGAGAGCAATTCAAGGTAAAATAACTAAATAATTCTTATTTATTTTGGAAATAGACAATTACAGATCACAAAATCAGTTTAATGAAAAAAAATTTTATTTTATTATTAGTTTACGAAAGAATTGTTTGAATACTTATTACGTGCAGAATCAACACATGTATTTAAGTAATTTGCGAAATTTTGATTATACAGGACACTCTGGAACTAAAGGTACAAACGCTGTGAGGTCATAACCTATGCAAAATTAAATAGAATACATTATACGAACAAGATCGCATAGTAATTCGTAAGAGAGGTAGCCACCCTTGAAAATCGATATTTCAAAGGTTCTACCGGAAAATTCTGAAACCTATATGAGATGAAATAACCATTCTGTGAATAACGTTTTCTTTAACCAAGACCTGAAACCTGCGAACGGTTGTGGCGTTCTATCATCCCCTACAGGAAGACATTAAGTGGTGGTATTTTATCCTACCAATGTATGTGTAACCCTCGGGTATTTTGTAAAGACATCATGATCGTACGTTACTGCATGGAAACACGTCACCTTTATGTAACACTCGCAGGCGAGCAGTGTTCGAGACACCGGACAAAGCTGTAAAGGTGCACTTGGTTGCCTGCCAGGTACGCAACCTGCGTTGCAAGGAAGGTCGTGCGAACACGGTTCGACTTCTGTGTGTGAATACAGGTAATGGTTACAGATCAGCGTATTCGTACAATACAGGCTCTGTGGGTAGTTGTAATTCAAAGGGGAAGATCGTAGAAGGTAACTGCTTGAGAACGCGCCTTGCAAATCATTCGTTTATGTGTTTTACAGTAACTGTTAATAGTTGCGACCACCAGCTACGAATCACAAACGACAGCGAAGCACACGCGACTGTCTGACGCGGGCAAAGATGTGTGGGGTGTTGCGAATTATAGTACAGTCATCAATAATCCGGGCACGAAGTTCAGCTAACGTGTTAACTGGGGTCTCGTAAACCAATTTCTTGAGATGACCTCACAGAAATAGATCAAGTGGCGTCAGGTCTGGGGAGCGTGTCGGCCACCTCACTGGTCCGCCTCTGCGTATCCAACTCTCACCAAATGTGGCGGTATGGTGGTGACGGGCTTCCAAACTTATGTGTGCACGCCCTCCGTCTTGCTGGTACCACATACGCAGGCGTGCGTGTAAATCCACATCCTCCAACAAATCGGGCAGTATGTCCTCTATAAACTCTCGACAAAGGTGGCCAGCCAAACGTGGCGGCGAGACGTACAATCCAATGAGGTTAACCCTGACCATACCGGCCCAGACGTTAACAGCAAATGCAACTTTATGGCGGTGTTAAATCTTTTCATGTGGGATTGCATCGTAACAAACGTGGCTATTTCGAC